>PVKP010035131.1:0-23584 GCA_004027715.1 Plecturocebus donacophilus | reverse complement strand
AGAGCTGCGCCTTCCTGGGTTCAGCTGCGCTTGCTGTGAAACAGTCCTCAGCGCTTCCAATTGCTGCTCTCCTTGTGAGGTTGGGACCAGCTGAGCCCGACTAAAAGGGCAGCCAGTCCCGTATACTCCACACCGAGAAGCGCCGCGCCGGGGCGCCAGCAAAACAGCCGCGCCGGCCAAAAGAGTCGCGCTGGCGACCTGTGTGGCTCCTTCGCCGGGAATCTCCCGGTTTGTGGGCATCAAAAATTCGTTTGCAATTACGGCTTCCACTCGCTCTCTGCACTTTCACTGGGCCTACAATCCTGAGCTGCTGCTACGCGGCCATCTTGGATCTCTCTCGAAAGGGGAGATTTTTATTGAATTGGCTCTTGGAATTGTGGGGGTAGCAAGTCCAAGTTCCACATGGTAGACCAGCAGGCTAATAGTTCAGACAAGACTTAATGCTGCAGTCTTCAGACCTAAGGTAGTATGAAGGCAGAATCTGTGTTTCCTTAGGAGACCTCAGTCTTTTTTCTTAAGGCCTTCAACTGATTGGATTAAACCTATCCATAGTGTAAGGGGTAATCTACTTTACTCAGAGTTTACTGATTAAATAAATGGTAATCACATCTAAAAATACTTCCAGAACAACATCTAGAATAATGTTTGACCAGACCACTGGGCAACATATCCTCGCCAAGTTGACACTTAAAATTAAGTCATGACTGCTATTCATATTTCTTGATTTTTTTTGAGACAGTCTTGCTCCATCACCAGGTGCCAGGCTGGAGTGCAGTGGTGCAGTCTTGGCCCACTGCAATCTCCGCCTCCTGGGTCGAAGCAATTTTCCTGCCTCAGCCTCCCGAGTAGCTGGGACTACAGGCGCGCGCCACCACGCCCAGCTAATTTTTATATTTTTTTTAGTAGAGACAGGGTTTTACCATGTTGGCCAGGATGGTCTCGATCTCTTGACCTCGTGATCCACCTGCCTTGGCCTCCCAAAGTGCTGAGATTACAGGCTTGAGCCACCGCGCCCAGCTGCTATTCATATTTTTTTAAATATATTTTTATATTGCTATTCGTATTTGATTCTTAGTTTTGTCATGCATTGCAGTGTGGTGAGAATCTGTACCTCTGTCTTATCACTTTCTCCCAGACATTAATGGAATCCCTGCCCCATTTCCAACTCCCTTTCAGCCTTTATTTAGAGCCATTGGAATATATAGACATTAAGACAACTGGGAAAGTGGAAGCCTTTATTTTATTGAAGACAGAGACTTGCTCTGTCACCCAGGCTGGAGTGCAGTGGCGTGATCTTGGCTCACTGCAACCTCCACCTCCTTTGTTCAAACAGTTTTTCTGCTTCAGCCTCCTGAGTAGCTGGGATTACAGGTGTGCACCACCACACTTGGCTAATTTTTGTATTTTTCCACCCAAGTGGAAGCCTTTAAAACAGTCTTGCCAAGTTGACTGAGAAGTGGGCAATATACAGCAAAGTATTTATGTGGCATACCAGGTACTTTCAGCATCCTAAATATGAGAAAGTATAATATCTGTCTTTCCTTTCTGAATGGTTATAATGTGCTTCCTCCTGTGTCTTTAGATACTATGGTGTTTTCTCCTGGCTGTTCAAAATCTCCTTTCAATCCAGTCTAATTCCAGATGAAATTCTTCTAATTGCTTCTTCAAATTGCTTCACTCAAGCATTCTCAGATATGTCTAGACCTAGTTATTTAATAAACAATTATAAATGAGGAATATTTCTGTTACATTTGCACTTAAGTAGGAATACTGATATATTCCAGTGTATCTGTCAGTTGTGTAAAGTGATGAGGGATTTTTAAAATAAATGCATTGCACAGTAAAAAGCAAAAACCACA
The DNA here is from genome assembly GCA_004027715.1 of Plecturocebus donacophilus. Taxonomy (NCBI): domain Eukaryota; kingdom Metazoa; phylum Chordata; class Mammalia; order Primates; family Pitheciidae; genus Plecturocebus; species Plecturocebus donacophilus. The sequence continues at coordinate 21,725 of PVKP010035131.1, read as the reverse complement.
ATAACAACAAAAATATCCAGTGCTTTTTCAGATGCTCTTTGCCTGAGAGTCCAGTACGATATATGGAACTGATTCCCAATTGACAGCCCTTTTCCCCTTTGCCATTTATGGAATAGCCATTTTTGTAACTGTTGAATTCTGTATAACAGGAATGAATCAACAACTGGATGTATGTATGAGGTCTCTTTGTATATGTAAAGTCCTCAAGCTTAAAGGCCCAAATATTATCCAGTGTGTGGACCTCGAAAATGCAATTCCAGGCCAGGTGTGGTGGCTCTTGCCTGTAATCCCAGCACTTCAGCAGGCCAAGATTGGTGGATCACGAGGTGAAGAGTGTAAGACCAGCCTGGCCAACATAGTGAAACCTTGTCTCTAAAAAAATAAAATAAATTAAAAAAAAACCCCACACAATTCCTAGGCTTGTTGTCGTGGGTCACACCTAGGCTGGTTGTGGTGACTCATACATATAATCCCAGCACTTTGGGAGGCTGAGGCAGGAGGATCACTTGAGGCTAGGAGTTCGGTATTAGTCTGGGCAACATAGTGACAGTATTTTTATTGTCTCTAAAAATAAAAATAAAAATTTAGCCGGGTGTGGTGGCACACACCTGTAGTCCCAGCTACTTGGGAGGCTCAGGTGGGAGGATTGCTTGAGCCCAGGAGATTGAGGCTGCAGTGAGCTATGATTGTGCCACTGCACTCAAGCCAGGGTAACAGAGTGAGATCCTGTCTCTTAAAAACAAAAATAAAACCCAAAACACTATACCTAACCCACCTCAGAAGGATGAATTTCTAACCTGTTTCTCTTACATCCATATAATTTTTCAAGGTCATTAAGTTCCATCATATATTAACAGTTCCTCTCACTGCTTAGCAAAACCCATTATTAAGAATTTTTCTTAGTATTTATTGCATATATATCAGTCAGAAAAATTTACATTAGTTGGTAGCATATGCTTGACATATTGTTAGTGTTGGGAAGCTTTGTGAGACTCTACCCTGCCTAAGAAAGAGTCTGCAGTTTATTAGTGATATCCACTACCAGCACTATAAATGAGTGTTGAACTGCTAATTTGTTTTTATTAGTCTTGATCACTTCAAAGGTATCTTCTCCTCATTTGTCTTATCTGTAAATATACGTACGTATCTGTATTTATATTTAAAAAATTTTTTGACTTGGTGCAGTGGCTCAAGTCTGTAATCCTACCACTTTAGCAGCCAAAGTAGGAGGATTGTTTGAGGCCAAGAGTTCAAGACTAGCCTGGGCAACATAGCAATACCTCGTTTATATAAAAAATAAAACCTGCCAGGCACGGCTAATTTTGGTGTGTGCCTGTAGTCTCAGCTACTTGGAAAACTGAGGCGGGAGGATCACTTGAGCTTCAGGAGTTGGAGGCCATAGTGAGCTATGAACATGCCATTACATGCCAGGCTGGGTGACAGAGGGAAACCTTTTTCTTTTTTTTTTGAGACAGGGTTTTGCTCTTGTTGCCCAGGCTGGAGTGCAGTGGCATGATCTCGGCTCACCACAACCTCTGCCTCCCGGGTTCAAGCAATTCTCCTGCCTCGGCCTCCGGAGTAGCTGAGATTACAGGCGCACACCATCACACCCGGCTAATTTTGTAATTCTAGTAGAGACAGGGTTTCTCCATGTTGATCAGGCTGGTCTCGAACTCCTGACCTCAGGTGATCCACCCCACTTGGCCTCCCAAAATGCTGGGATTATAGGAATGAGCCACTGTGCCCAGCCAACCCTGTTTCTTAAAAAAAAATTAAGTCATTAGTTCTTAATGACTTACAAAGAGACGTAGATTCCCACACAATAATAGTGGGAGACTTTAACATTACACTGTCACTATTAGATAGATCAACGAGATAGAAAATTAACAAGGATATCCAGGACTTGAACTCAGACCTGGAACAAGTAAACGTAACAAATATTTACAGAACTCTCCTCCCCAAATCCACAAAACATACATTTTTCTCAGTATCACATTACACCTATTTTAAAAGTGACCACATAATTGGAAATAAATCACTCCTCAGCAATTGCATAGCATTTCACAGGTTTAAATAAAATATTGGTTGGCTGCTTTAAAAAAAAAAAAAATTAAAAAATTGGTGACACATAATAAATGTACATATATTGGGGGATACATATGATAATTTAATACATTTATATAATTTCTAAAGATCAAATCATTGTAATTGAGATGTCCATCACCTTAAATATTTGTCTTTATACCATAAACAAGTTATTCTCTTATACCTGTTTGGAAATATACAATAGATTATTGTGGTGTATAGTCACCCTACTAATCTATAAACCATAGATTTTATTTCTTCTATCTAATTGTATATTTGTGTCCATTAATCAAACTCTCCTCATCTTCCCTCCCCCAGCCCTAATAGGTCTCTGGTAACCACCAATCTATTCTCTGTCTTCAAGCATCTGCTTTTTTTGTTGTTGTTTTGTTTTTTCTTGAGATGAGACAGAGTCTTGCTGTGTCACCCAAGCTGGAGTGCAATGATTTGATATAAGCTGACTATAACTTCCATCTCCCAGGTTGAAGCGATTCTCCTGCCTCAGCCTCCTGAGTAGCTGGGGTTACAGGTGCCCACCACCACACTGAGCTAATTTTTGTCTTTTTAGTAGAGCTGGGCTTTCACCATGTTGGTCAGTCTGGTCTTCTGACCTCAGCTGATTCACCCACCTCGGCTTCCCAAAGTGCTGATATGACAGGCGTGAGCCACCACGCCCAGCCAAGAATCTACTTGTTAACCTCCCGCATATGAGTGCCAACATGTGATACTTATCTTCCTGTCCTTTATTTCATTTAACATAATGACCTCCACTTTCATCCATGTTGTGGCACATAATAAGGTGTCATTCTTTTTATGGCAGAACAATATTCATTATGTATGTAAACACATTTCCTGTATCATTCATCCATTCATCAATGGATGGGCACTTAGGTGGAGTCCATATTTTGGCTATTGTGAATAGTGCTGCAGTAAACACAGAAATGCATTTGTCTCTTTGATATATTGATTTTCTTTCTTTTGGGTATATACCCAGTAGTGGAACCGCTGGATCATATACTAGTTATATTTTTAGTTTTTTGAGAAGTTTCTATACTGTTTTTCATAATAACTAATAACTAATGTATATTTCCACCAACAGTGTACGGGTTAACTTGATGTAATCCCATTTGTCTTATTTTGCTTTGGTTGCCTGTGCCTTTGAAGTCCTATAGAGAAAAACCTTTTCCCAGACCAATGTCTTGGAGCACTTTCCCAATGTTGTCATCTAGTAGTTTCATAGTTTCAGGTCTTAGGTCTGTCCTTAACTGCTTTTGATTCAGATTTTGTATATGGTGAGAGGTAAGGATCTAGTTTGGTTCTTCTGGATGTGGTTATCCAGTTTCCCTAACTCCGTTTATTAAGGAGACTGTCTTTTCCTTATTGTATGTAAGATACATATCTAGTCATATATATATGTATATAAAATTTATCTTTGTGTGTTTTGGCTCTTTGAGGGAAGTCACAGTTTACATCTATTAAAGTCTCAGAAATTGATAGTAGAACAACAGTCCATCTTGGACTCCATTCCCAATTTTGTTGCTTACTATCTGAAATGCTATGTAAGGCATATAACCATTTAACCACTTAAATCTTTTTAATCTATAAATTAGGTATGATATCATTGTCATTGTCTATGGTAATATATGTGAAAGTACTTTTTACTCTAAATTTTTTGTAATAAGGAGAACATATATCATCAGAGTTAAGAAAATAAATAGGTCTGTTTGGGTAAATCTCGCTTCTGATAGTGTGCTTTCAAGAGACTCATTAGGAGTAATTTTGTTTTTGTTTTTGTTTTTGAGGCAAAGTCACACTCTGTTGCCCAGGCTGCAGTGCAGTGATGTGATCTAGGCTCACTGCAACCTCCACCTCCCGGGTTCAAGTGATTTTCCTGCCTCAGCCTTTCAGGTTGCTGAGACTGCAGGCATGTGCCACCATGCCTAGCTAATTTTTTTATTTTTAGAAGAGACAGGGTTTCACCATGTTGGCCAGGCTGGTCTCAAACTCCTGACTTCGGATGATCCACCCACCTTAGCCTTCGGAAGTGCTGGGATTGCAGGCGTGAGTCACTGTGCTCATCCTGCTTTTTTCATGTATCCTAGACCTGCCTTATCCATTATTGGTAGCCACTAGTCATATTTGGCTATTTAACTGTAAATTAAAGGCTGGGCATGATGACTCACGCCTGTAATCCCAGCACTTTGGGAGGCTGAGGCAGGCAGATCACCTGAGGTCAGGAGTTTGAAACCAGTCTGACCAACATGGAGAAACCTCGTCTCTACTAAAAATACAAAATTAGCCAGATGCGGTGGCACATGCCTGTAATCCCAGCTACTCAGGAGGCTGAGGCAGAAGAATCTCTTGCATCCAGGAGGTGGCGGTAGCGGTGAGCTAAGATTGCACCATTGCACTTCAGACTGGGCAATAAGAGCAAAAATCTCCATCTCCAAAAAATAAAAATAAATGTAAAATTAAATTAAATTAAAAAAAATAAGTTCTTCAGTCACGAAGGTCACATTTCAAGTACCCAAATTATTATAGGTGGGACAGTGCATATATATACCATTTGCATTGTAGAAAATTATTTTCAACGGCTTTGCCCGTAAGTGCTGAATACTGCACAGAAAATGACATCTGTGTATTTTGGTGCAAATTGTATTGTCTCCATTATCACCCAAGCCCTTAGTATATCATTTGGAATTCTTTTGCATGCTCCTGTGAGCTTCTGTTTCCTAATTATTCCAGACTGTCACTACTCTACTCAACTTCCTCCTTTTCTCTTAATAGATGATCTTTCTCCTGTTGCACAAAGGAAATTGAGGTTATAAGCAGGAACCCCATTAACTTCCTGTTCTCATACCTATTTTTGTACCTCTCCTTACCTGCTTTCCTCTTGTCTTAGAGATGTGTCTGTTTTTACTTTTACTACTTCAAGTTTACAAACGCACCTATTTTAGCTATTTAGGGTACAACCATGAAGAAAACAAAACAAAAAATTGTTGTCTCCTGTAACTTACCTTCTAGCAGAAAAAGATAGCAAACAAAATAACAAGTATATTAGAAGACATTTGTTACTGTCCAGAAAAGTAAGCCTGGAAAGGGATAGGAAGTGTCAGTTGGAACAGAAAATGATAGGCCCTAAAGCAAGAAAACTGAAGAAATATATGTGAAGATGAGTAGAAAATGATGTCAGAACGGTTATAAGGGTAGATTAAATTGGGCTTTGTAGGCTTTATGTTTTATTCTGATTAAGCTTGGGTGTAAGCCTTTGAAGCATTTTGAGCAGAAAAGTGATGTGATAAAACTTTTCCCCTTATATAAGTAATTTTAAACTTATGTAGCAATAGAATGGTAAAATGCGCTTCCATGTAGCGTGGAGCTTTAAAAGTTATCAGTTTGTGGCCAGTATTGTTTCATTGTACTGAGTCTATTATAGATGCATTTTGCTTTTCTATTATAGGTGTTGCCCTGCATATGATGGTTTAATTTAGGGCTTTTTGACTTCACAGGGGTGAAGAAGGAGCATTCAGTATATTCTTGAGCTTTTAACTTAATATTTTCAGTTTAGGATGGGTTTATCAGGATGTAATCCCTTCGTAAGTCGAGCATCCATATTTCAAAGCAGGTCCCACATACTGTATTATTTTGTCCCTAAATTTCTAAGTGTGTGTGTTTGTGCATAAAACAGTCATAGTTGAGTCTCATTATTCGTAGTAGTTATGTTTTATAATATTGCCACTTCTCAGCAATACCAGGAATGATAGAATATCATAAGCTTACTCATTTGCTTTGTCTTACATTATGTAACCACTAGACTTAGAATAACAACATTAAGGTTACAGCCCATGGTATAATTGCTGAAAACAGTATTTTTTTTTTTTTTTTTTTTTGTTCCAGTTGTTTCTGTCCTTAGGATATAAATTGAGTATATCCCACTGATGATATACTCAATTTATTGTGTTTCGTAGTCTTTTGGAATTGTTCCTCTCTTTGCCTTATATGTTAAAAACCTATAATACCTTTGTATTCTAGAACCTGTCTTCATAGATACTTTACTCAGTTTACCAAATCTTAAGCCTATTTTTATTTCATTGCTTTTTTTCTTCATTATATAAACTCAGCCCTCTAATATAAAAAAGTAAAAGTTATCACACCCATTCTAGTTATGGGCTTGTTATCTTAACTCCATTCCTTCATAGCTGGACTACTTATAATGTGAACCATTATATCTATATTTTCTTACTTCTCAATAATATCTTCAATTATTGCAGCCTGGCTTCTGCCTCCACTTGACAAAACTAATGTTGCTAAGATGGTTAATAATCTCTTAGTTACTGCATTGAATATTCAAGTGTGCATCACCATCCTACTGAACCTTTGCGTTTAACACTGGATCAGGCTAGGTGAGGTGGCTCACGCCTGTAATCCCAGCACTTTGGGATGCCAAGGCAGGTGGATCACCTGAGGTCAGGAGTTCGAGACCATCCTGACTATCACCGTGAAACCTCATCTCTACTAAAAATACCAAAAAAAAAAAAAAAATTAGCCAGACCTGGTGGTGGGTGCCTGTAGTCCCAGCTACTTTGGAGACTGAGGCAGGAGAATTGCTTGAACCCACGAGACAGGTTCCAGTGAGCTGAGATTGCACTGCTGTACTACGGCCTGGGTGACAAAGCGAGACTCCTTCTCAAAAAACAAACCAAAAAAAACACTGGATCGTTGTCCTTTTGGAAATTTTTTGTTCCTGTTGCTTCTCTGATACTTCTCTTCAGTTTTCCTATTCTTTATCATTCTTTGCTGTATGTTTGCTCTCTCTGTAGAACATTTAATGTTTAAGTGAATTTGTTTGTTTTTGAGACAGAATTTTGCTCTTGTCACCTAGACTGGGTGCAACGGCTCGATCTCGGCTCACTGCAACCTCTGCCTTTCAGGTTCAAGCGATTCTCCTGCCTCAGCTTCCCGAGTAGCAGGGATTACAGTGCCCGCCACCACGTCCAGCTAATTTTTTTGTATTTTTAGTAGATATGGGGCTTCACTTTGTTGACCAGGCTGGTCTTGAACTCTTGACCTCAAATGATCCACCTGCCTCAAAGTGTTGGGATTACAGATGTGAGCCACGCACCTGGCTATTTATGTGATTTTCTGTAGTGCTCCTTATTTTCTGTAGTTTTCCTTTTTGGTATTTTTCTGTTTCACTACTCACCCTAAGCTGTATCACATTTCCACGGTCTTTTAAAACCCTATCTTCTGAATCCAAAAGTCTAGACCTCTCTGCTGCACTGTTATTTAATAACAGTTTACTAAGCATCTTCTATGTGCCAGGCAGTATTCATACAAAAATTCCGGCCCCCGGGGAGTTAAAATTCTGGAGGAGGCCAGGTAGATAACAAGAGTGTTAAGTAAATTATAAAGTGTGATTTACAAGTAATAAAATGTTATGACAAAATGAAAACATAAAGCAGTGCAAGATTGGCTGGGCGTAGTGGCTCACGCCTGTAATCCCAGCACTTTGGGAGGCCAAGTCGGGCAAATCACCTGAGGTCAAGAGTTCAAGACCAGCTGGGCCAACATGGAGAAACCCTGTCTCTACTAAAAATACAAAAAATAGCTATACGTGGTGGTGCATTCCTGAAGTCCTAGCTACTTGGGAGGCTGAGGCAGGAGGACCACTTGAACCTGGGAAGCAGAGATTGCAATGAGCTGAAATTGTGCCACACCACTCCAGCCTGTATGACAGAGTGAGAGTCGATCTCAAAAAACACAAAACAACCAAAAAAAACCAAGTAGGAATGTTTTAGGTCCTTCTCTTGCCCTTTTAGTCTCCCAGAATTACCGATTCTGCCTCTTTAACTTTGCTTAATCTGTCCCTTCTTCTCTATAGTAAGGCTCCCATCCTTAGCTGCCTAGACTATTACAGAACACTCCAAACTAGAGTCTTTTTAGTTTTCTTCCTCACCTACTTCGCTCTCCTCATTTGATTCATACCAGTATACTTACAGTCATCCTTGTATTCCATACTGATTCACCCATCTATTCTTGCATATGAATTTTCTTCTGTCTGGAAAGCCCTTCTTTTCTGATCTCTGATTATTTGGCAGATGCTCTTGCATTTTTGAAGTTCCAACTCAAAAGCCTACTGCTTTTCTTAAGTCTCAAATATTTCCTTCTCTGTAAAATCCTTTCCTGATACACCTAACTAGATCACCCCCACCCATTTTATCTCACCTTTGTGTCCTATGTAGAGGATACAAAGATATTTTAATCTGCATCATATTTGTGTGTCTGTCTCTATTCCACTGGACTGTAAGAGCCTTGAGATCAAAACTTTGTCTTATATATATTGCCAGCCCCTTGGCACAGTAATTGATACCAGGTGTTCAAAATCTTGTTGAATGAAATGTATTCCTAATAAATTTTAGTAATGAGAGCCTCTTAGTCCCACACTTAGACTATTTCAAACATAATTCCAACAAGCTGTCAAATCTAGTTTTTTTTTTTACCGTAGCATATGAAAAGCCAACACTTTAAAAAGTGATGATGGTAGATTGGCAGCTTGACAGCATGAGGTTACAGAAGAAACTAAAAAGCAGTTACAACTAAAGTTTTGTCTTTCTGGAACAATTTGTTAGAGAGGTAACAGTTTACATCAATTATAACTGCATCATAATATAAAGATAACCATGAGTATTAATTTTAAAACCTTATGTTTAATATGTTATTTAATGAACTTGAAATATTTTTATTCCAAATTAATAGAATTTCAGCAAATTATATTATATAAACTCCTTTTTTAAAAAAATAAGCATTGAATATGCTTCATTCTGTTTGTGTTTTCTTCCCCTTTTTCTAATTAAATTTTCTAACTACATTAAACTTACCCTTCTAGGAGCAGTAAAAAAAAAAATGCTGGAAGTCAGTAAAGAACATTATGGATAATACCTTCCTTAACAATTCTAGGTGATTAATGGGCTTTTAAATTATGACACATTAGAATTGTAGTTGTAGCTACGTGCCTTTTTTTGTTGTTGTTTTTTTGAGACAGAGTCTTGCATTGTGTACAGGCTAGGGTGCAGTGGCACAATCTCAGTTCAGTGCAACCTCCACCTTTCAGGTTCAAGTAATTCTTGGGCCTCAGCCTCCCAAGTAGCTGGGATTACAGATGCCTATCACCACACTCGGCTAATATATATATATATATATATTTTTTTTTTTTTTAAGTAGAGACGGTTTCCTTATGTTGGCCAGGCTGGTCTCTAGCTCCTGACTTTGTGATTCACCCGCCTCAGTCTCCCAAAGTGCTGGGATTTCAGGCATGAACCACTGTACCCAGCCGCCTTTTTTTCTTTTTGTATAATTTAACACATTTCTAATGTACAGGTTAAATATCCCTAATCCACAAATCTGAAATCTGAAAAAAAAAAAAAAACAAACAAACAAATCTGAAACACTCAGAATAATTCAGATTTTCTAATTAGGTATGCTCAACTAGTAAGCATAATGCAAATGTTAAAAAATTTTTAAAAATCTGAAATCTGAAACACTTCTGGCTTCAGGCATTTTTGGATATAACCTGTATTTGTAATTGCTCTACGTAGACCACAGTGAAAGAAACAGATGGATTCAAATAGGTGTCATGAAAAGACTAAGTCACTGGGCAAGTGTAGCAAGTCTTGCTGATCATTCCAATCTGTACTGGATTGTTTTAGTTCTTTCTGAGAAAAGAGAAGTATGGTGCTGTAGTTCATTTATAGATTTATCATTTCCATAGCACTAGATGCTAAAAGTGAAAGCCCTAAAAGTTTTGATGTGGTATTAATTTGGAAGTTACATTCATTGCACTTTATATTTTAAATCATTTTTTTAAAAACGAGTGTTCATTCTGTATGAATTATCATTGACATGATTTTATATATATATATATAATCTCAACATTAGTTATATATATGCATTTTAGAGACAGGGTCTCTCTGTGTTGCCCAGGCTGGTCTTAAACTCCTGGCCTCAAGTGGTCCTCCTGCCTCAGCTTCTCAAAGTGCTGGTATTACAGGTATGAGCCACCATGCCTAGCCTCAGTATTAGTTTGTGCATAGGAATTTTTAGTAGAATACTTTATACAAGTTTATAATTTTACTTCTTTTTTGTTGTTGAATTCACTCCCCTGCTTCCCAGGAATTTTTTACTTTCTTAAAGCTTGGATTGTGCTGGAGGAATATTTTCAGTTACTACTTTGGAAAATATTAAACAGTTCCCAGGCCTTCCTGAGTTTGTTTCAGTTGTAAGTTTGAGGAAGCTGCAGTTAGTAAATTGTGGTTGGCAGATGCTGTAAGCAGGTGAACTCAGTAGATTAAACTCATGATGACTCAACTGTGTAAAAGTCATGCCAATAAATAGCTTGAAAGAAAAATTGCCTTCCAGACTTTTGAACTGCCATAAAAAGTTCAAAACTATTATTAAAAGTATCACAAAGAATATCAACGTGTGGCTCTAGAAGGAAACACATTTTTCTTCAAGTGGTAAAATGTTTTCTTAATTTATCTGATTTTTTACTCCGGTTATTCTGAGAGAGAGGACCTTACTCAAATGACACTTAGCAAACTGTAGTTAAAATGGAGGAATGTCACAGTTCTGGATCAAGTTTATTCAAGGGAATATTGTTAGGAAAGATAGGTTTCAGTTGGACGATCAGCCGAGAAACCCTATTAGTGGTTATTTTTAATTAATAAAAAAGCTAGTTAATAGCCAATGTAATGTTGCTGTAACTGAACAGATAAAGCAAGATATGTAGTTGTTTGTTGTGATTTAATGTAATAGGACTTGTATATTAAGGTAGTATATCCAATTCTGAAATTATTCTTGAGGATTTTGATAAATTATATCGTCTGTTTATGCTATCTGTTTCCAGTCCTGGAATACCATACTCTTCTAACCTGGTTTTAATTTAGCTACATCATTTTCTATTTTTAAAAATAACAATAAAATAATTGGATAAATTGGGTCTTCTTTCTCTTTATATGACCGTATTACTAATAATGTAGGTAACTTATTGAAAACCTAGCAGAGAGCATTCAAAATTTTGATTATCCAGATGCATGAATGGGGAAAAGGATATGTGGGAAGTGCCTTGACATTAGACAAACCCTTGCTGATTTGCCTTCTACCTGTGTGAGTTTGGGGAAATTACTTAATCTTCTTCATCTATAAAATGGAAGAATAATATCAAAATAGCAGAAGTACTGTTAGGATTAAATGAGGTTATTCTTTGTGAAAGTGCTTCTCATGACAGTTTTAAAAAACTTTTAATTTATAGTGGCAAGTAAATATGCTTAACTCTTAAACAGATAAGTAATCTTTCTTTGAATAATAGAGAATTGACTGAATTTTGGTTTTGTGTTCATGTTGATTTTCTTTTTCTTTCTTTCTCTCTTTCTTTCTTTCTCTCTTTCTTTCCTTTCTTTCTTTCTTTCTTTCTTTCTTTCTTTCTTTCTCTCTCTCTCTCTCTCTTTCCTTCCTTCCTTCCTTCCTTCCTTCCTTCCTTCCTTCCTTCCTTCCTTCCTTCCTTCCTTCTTTCTGTCTGTCTGTCTGTCTGTCTGTCTGTCTGTCTTTCTTTCTTTCTTTCTGTCTTTCTTTCTGTCTTTCATTTTTGAGATGGAGTTTTGCTCTTATTGCCCAGGCTGGAGTGCAATGGCATGATCTTGGCTCACTGCAACTTCTGCCTCCTGGATTCAAGCGACTCTTCTGCCTCAGCCTCCCTAGTAGCTGAGATTATAGGCACCCGCCACCACGCCCAGCTAATTTTTTGTATTTTTTGGTAGAGGCTATGTTCACCAGGCTGGTCTCAAACTCCTGACCTCAGGCAAGCCACCCACCTCAGCCTCCCAAAGTGCTGGGATTGGAGATGTGAGCCACTGCGCCCAAATGATTTTCTTAAATTGATATTTAGATTGGCAGAATACGTACAAAATAAGGCATTTAGTCCTCTAGCACAATATCTGAAATGCTGCATCAAGTTTTTAAAATAAATATAAAATGTGGTTTATTTTACCTGGTGCTTTCTGAGTTAAAGTCTGTTTCTTAAATATGTTTGTTGTATTACTTTTTTTTCGTAGAACATTCATCATCAAATACATACTATGTGATATGTTTTTTCATACCAAATCTGTTAATAAGTAAAGAAAATGTATGCCCTCTAACGCAGTTAAATTTGAATTTTATGACTTAAGTTCATCAAAAATGTATTACAGAATTGAAATTTTTACTGTTATGACTAGCAAAGGTTTTACAAGAATTTCATTTGAGTAATACCTGGTATAATCAATGTTATACTAATAGAATAGCATTGTTTTTTTTTTTATTTTATTATTATTTCAAGTAAAGACAGGATCTCAGTATGTTTCCTTGGTTGTCTTGTACTCCTGACCTCAAGTGATTCTCTCGCCTCAGCCTCCCAAAGTGCTAGGATTACAGGCATGAACCATCACACCCAGCTTAAAATTGCATTAAGTAACTCCTTCTTTTTATAGGCCTCTAACTCTATTTTTAGCAAATCTAAAAATTTAAGTATTAACATGTAAAAAGTTTTTTTTCTTTTATAGGATAGGGAGGGTTTTTTGTTTATTTGTTTTGGATTTTTTGGGGTTTTTTTTTTTTAGACAGAGTTTCTCTCTCTTGATCAGCCTGGAGTACAGTAGTATAATCTTGGCTTACTGTAGCCTCCACCTCCCAGGCTTAGGTGATCCTCCCACCTTCAGCTTCTCAAGTAGCTGGGACTACAGGCATGCATCATCACACATGGCTAATTTTTGTATTTTTTGTAGAGACAGGTCTCGCCATGTTGCCCAGGCTGGTCTCAAACTCCTGGGCTCAGAGATTCGCCTGCCTGGGCCTCCCAAAGTGCTGGTAGTACGTTTGTATTCAAGAGGCTCTAAACGAGACTCTGTCATGTTACCTACATAGATTTCTCGTTAACTCTGGATCTCAAGTGATTAAGTCCCTATTATAATGTGAGTATTAAAGGAATGCAAAGAATAATTTCACTTACTCTATATCATTACCAACAAAATTTTTAAATTAGCTAAGTTTCTGTGGAGTATGCTTATCGTATTTAACGATCGGATTATGTTGCATTTTTTGTTGAAAGTTGGTAACAAAGGAAATTAGTATGAATAAATTGCTGGCATGTCTTTTTCATCTTAAAAGTAATTTATGTTTCTCGTTATAAAAGCAACACATGGTAATTGCAAAATAAAAAACTTCCAGAAAAATACATGAAAGCATAGCAAAGTAGGTTATTCATGACTCAGCTAAATAAATTACTGTTCATATCTGGTATATATCTTGGTGTGTGTATGTAATCAAGTTATTAATGTTATTAATATATATATATACACACACATATGTGTATCTCCCTCTCCCCTCCCCTCCCCTCCCCCCTCCTCCTCCTTCTCCCTCTCCATAAAAAAAATTTGTTTTTTTTTGAGTGGTGGTACATGTGAAATTTAAATTTTTTTTTGTAAGTTTAATTTTATCAGTGCTAATGTTACAGACAGCGCTTTTCTAAGAGTTAAAATGACTATACTCTCTTACCCTGAGGAAAACATGCTTAATAAGCAAATCATCAAGTTATTAGCATGTTGTGAAGAGTTTGGAAACAGTGCTCAGTTGAGCATATTTTAGTCTATACAGGTTAATTGGACACATTTTTAACTATGAAGGTTTAACTAAAATGGTGGCAACCTTTTCAGCATTGAGATGCCATTAAATTGTAGTGTATATGCTTGCTTGTTTTTGTATTGATTATTTTTGTGAAAGCCTTCAGGTCAGAGTCACTTTTCTAGATCATAATGTCAAAATTAGTTGAGAGAGAGAATAACTTAAAACATTCAGTGGAAGTAGACAGCATTGTAGTTCTCCTTTTCACTTTAAATGAAGTTTGCAGTGAGTTCCCAAGAATTGTGGTTTGCCAAAAATTTGAACAGAGGAAAAACTTAAAAGTAAGCAGAAAGTGAACTTTGAAATTAATTCAGTGGTGAATTTATATATACCAAGTAATGACAATATGGGAATATTATTTCATGCAATCATTTCAATTTGAAAAATCATGAGTCCATAGAAACATCATATAACTTTGTACAAAGCATATTAAAATCTTGAGACTTTAAAATTCAGAACTTTTTCACCACTTTTATCATTTCTCATGACATATACTTCTTTTAAACTTTATCGTTTCCTCCTTACTAATGATGTAAATAGTTACAAGCAATGCCAAATGGATGGTCCAAGGAGAGATCCCTGAAATACCTGGATATATAATGGTCAGTTGCTTAAAGTGACAGCAAACTTGTAGGTAGATTTCTTAGGACTATGAAATTTTTTTCCTGATGAATCTGCAAGGAAAATAATTTTAAAAAAAAAGACTATGAATTTTTTTTCATTCATAATAGTTAATCTGGGATCAAGCTGCAGATTTTATACTCATTCTGTAAAATGAATTATTAACAAATACCAGTTTTGCATTTTTCATTTCTTTTCATAAAGGTAAATTATGTTGTCATTGTAAAGGACCAGATATAGTTATACAAAATTTTTTAGCATTGATGTGCCTAATAAAATTGCTTTTCTGAAACTTTTTAAACAATTTTAAAAGATGAGTGGTTATTTTAATCAGGACAACTTTGGAAAGACGAACTTGTTCTAGAAAGGGAATGACTTCACATTATAGTAATGTATTGAGAAGATGATTGTCAAGACTATGATAAAAAAAAAAAAATCTTAGAAGAAGCAGTATAAAAATAAGCCCTTAAGAATAAAAGAGGCCGGGCGCAGTGGCTGACGCCTGTTATTCCAGCACTTTGGGAGGCCGAGTCTGGTGGATCACCTGAGATTAAGAGTTTGAGACCAGCTTGGCCAGCATGGTGAAACCTCATCTCTACTAAAAATATAAAACATGAGCCGAGCATGTTGGTGGGCATCTGTAATCCCAGCTACTCAGGAGGCTGAGGTGGGAGAATCGCTTAAACCCAGGAGGCAGAGGTTGCAGTGAACCGAGATCGAGCCATTGCACTCCAGCCTGGGTGACAAGAGCAAGACTCTTTCAGAGTAAAGGAGATAGCCTATTTTCTTGTTTTGTTTTATTTTATACTTTTTGAGTATAAAATACTCAAAATACAGGTGTGTGTGTGCCACCACGTCCGGCTAATTTATGTGTTTTTAGTAGAGACAGGGTTCCACCATGTTGCCCAGACTGGTTTCGAACTCCTCACTTTAAGTGATCCGCCTGCTGTGGCCTCCCAAAGTGCTGGAATTACAGGCATGAGCCACCATGCCCAGCCTGCTCCCTTGTTTTATATACTTGCAGTTTCTGTATAGGCCCTGCCACCTTTTGATTCCATGCAGACCTTAGGCTTGCTCATTGATTTCTACAGCTAGTCAGTGCTTTCTATTGTGTTTGGCAACAAATTCTTAAACCCACCAGGCTAATTGCAGTAAGTCGTTGCTTTTAAAGCTTGCTTTGTAAAAAGCTAGGCTTACTTGCCGTTGAAGTCAGTTTTGTTCTCTGAACTGTTTACCCATCTTATTTAGAAAATCAAAGTAATCACAGAAATTTAGGATCACACTTGAGTGAATCCTGTACTACCAACTTAATTCTGATGTGTGCATTAAGGTCTTGCTTTTGCATAGTTTAAGGTTTTTTTGGGTGTGGGGATTTTGGTGTGTAAATAATGTCCAAAGTGCTTGGCTCTAAACTATTCTTGTTTGGTGTATATACAGGTAATCAAGTAGTTCCTTTTATAGTAATTTAGAATTCTGCCTAAAATTTCAAAATTTAACAATGATGATAAATCTGGTAACTTTTAGGTTTTATTATATTGTGTGTTATACAGAATCATGTCACCAAAATTGACAATACAGACTCAGAATTACTTTAGAAATAGTTAGAAACAACATTCCATTAACCTTACATGATAGAAAACCTTTTTCCCACTAGCATTTGGAGGCAATTTTGTGGCAGTCTGTAGTGGTCACATTTTTATTTATTTATTTATTTTTGACAGAGTCTCATTCTGTCACCTAGGCTGGAGTGCAGTAACATGATCTTGTCTCACTGCAATTTCCACTTCCTGGATTCAAGTGATTCTCATGCCTCAGGCTCTCAAGTAGCTGGGATTACAAGTGTGTGCCATCACACCCAGCTAAGTTTTTATAATTTTAATAGAGACAGAGCTTAAGTAATTACCACTGTGAATGCAGTGGAAGCTCCAATTGTATTTACAGTTGTCATTTTATGAAATGGACAAAAAATTTAGCTTTTGGATCCTATAATGTTTGTGGAGCTTTCTGCATATTATATGTTAATATGTTTATTAAATTCTTATGATTAAATATTGATGCTGTGCAAATGAATGGTATTGAAAACTGGTAAAAAGCACAGGGTAAAGCCGGGCGCGGTGGCTCACGCCTGTAATCCTAGCACTTTGGGAGGCTGAGGTGGGTGGATCACCTGAGGTCAGGAGTTCAAGACCAGCCTGGCCATCATGGTGAAACCCCATCTATTAAAAAAAAAAAAAAAAAAAAAAAAGCACAGGGTAAAGGGGTGGTGGATGGTGGTGGTGGTGATGATGGTGGTGGTGGTTGTTTTTGAGATGGAATTTCGCTGTTGTTGCCCAGGCTGGATTGCAATGACATGATCATGGCTTACTGCAACCTCTGCCTCCCAGGTTCAAGCGATGTTCCTACCTCAGCCTTCCTAGTAGCTGGGAGTACAGGCGTGTGCCACCATGCCCAGCTAATTTTGTATTTTAAATAGAGATAGGGTTTCTCCATGTTGGTCAGGCTGGTCTCAAACTCCCTACCTCAGATGATCTGCCTGCCTTGGCTTCCTGTGCCCAGCCTAATTTTTGTATTTTTTATAGAGACAGGGTTTCACCATGTTGGCCAGGCGGGTCTTGAACTCCTGACCTCAGGTCATCCGCCTGCCTTGGCCTCCCAAAGTGCCTGGATTATAGGCGTGCGCCACTGCGCCTGGCCTATTTTCATTTTATGTGTAGACAAACTTAATGATTTGCCGATGGACATGCTGGACATTGTCTTTTTTTTTTTTTTTTTAAGAGAGTCATGCAGCCTTGACCTACCGGGCTCAAGTAATCCCTCAGTCTCAGCCTCCCAAATAGCTGAGACCACAGGAGTGTGCCACTATGGCTATTTTTTTTTTTCTTTTCTTTTTTTTTTTTTTTTTTTTTGAGACAGAGTCTTGTTCTGTCGCCCAGGCTGGAGTTCAGTGGCACCATCTTGGCTCACTGCAACCTCCACCTCCTGTGTTCAGGTGATTTTCCTGCCTCAGCCTCCCGAGTAGCTGGGATTATAGGTGCCTGCCACCACACTTGGCTAATTTTTGTATTTTTAGTAGAGACAGGGTTTCACCCTGTTGGCCAGGTTGGTCTCGAACTCCTGACTTCAGGTGATCCACTGGCCTCTGCCTCCCAAAGTGCTGGGATTACAGGCATGAGCCACCATGCCCGGCCAGGCTGGACATTGTCTTAAGCTTCACTTAAAGGTACCAGTTCCACTTAGGCCTCAATGTCTGATGAATATGCTTACCAGTGTGTTATTTTTTAGGGAAGAAGAAACCTAAACCTATTTCTAATTTTTTAAAATAGCCTTTCACTGAAATTGCTTTCTTTAGATCAATGTAGGATCAAAGTCATTCATAACTTTGTTTCTAAATAAAAATAAAACTCTAATGCAAAGAATATTATTTGAAAGCAAAAATTTAATAGGTATAACAGATCAAAATGTTGGTGTTTGCTGTTTTCCCATGGTACAACCATCCTTTTTTTAGCAAATAAATTAATTTAAACATCATTCACATTTTGAGTGTCACTTCCATTTCTAGACTATTTCCAGTTAAAATAAATGAAAGTAGAATTTTATTGTATTGACTACTGCTTGCATCAGTTCTATTCAGAAACTAAATCTATGTCATGTAGTTTCAGAATATAAATAATTTAGAAGGAATAATAAGCACATTATATATTCTTGATTATATGAATGAGAAAAGAATTATATGGATAATATAAATTGTTGTCCTATTTCCTCCTACCATCTCAGTCTTTTCAATTTTTTTAACTGCTTGATGTGGAGCAGGGCTACCCCATAGGCAGTGTGTGCCCCATCTGAATCTCCATATATAATTATGTTTCGGAAACGTAGACATTTTATTGCTTTAGTTAAAATTATAGTCTGGATTCTAGACTTCTAAATTAACCACAACTAATCAAATGATGGAATTTTGTATGCAGACACTTCATTATTCTTTGCTTTTAATTATATAAAGTCTTTTAATATGTTTGCTGTTGTAAAATTATTTACTTATATACACACACACACAGAGAGTTTAAGAGATTAATCACTCATGTTCTTAATAAATCAAGTATATGAGTCAAATAAATGTTGAAAGACTATCTTTATAATATCTCTTATTTTTCAATGTATATATTCATTTTTATTGTACTTGAGAGACCAGAGAAGAAGATGGTACCAACATAATAGTCATTGAAACCTAAAGGAGCAAATCTTATTTTACAAAGTAGGTAATTTTTCCTAAATTATGTACATTTAAATCAAGTTACATTAGGAAGGGTAAGCATTGTCCAGAAATACATCAGGGAAACTCATTTACTTTTGAAAGTTTAAAAAACTATATTTACCTTAAGATATTTTTATCTTTAATTGCTAATGAAAAGGATTTCACATTGATTCACTTTCCTGTGATCATGATTGTATGTAATTCAGGCGTTTGTGGAAATAAGAGTTTGCAGTCAATTAGATCAAATTGCATAATTTTTTTTTTTTTTTTGAGACGGAGTTTAGCAATTGTTGCCCAAGCTGGAGTGCAGTGATGAGATCTCAGGTCACTGCAGCCTCCGCCTCCCGGGTTCAAGCGATTCTCCTGCCTCAGCCTCCTTAGTAGCTGGGATTACAGGCGTGCACCACCATGCCTGGCTAATTTTGTATTTTTAGTAGAGATGTGGTTTCTCCATGTTGGGCAGGCTGGTCTCGAACTCCTGACCTCAGATGATCTACCAGCCTTGGCCTCCCAAAGTGCTGGGAATTCAGGCATGAGCCACCACACCCAGCTGCGTTACTATATTTAAAATTGTATTTGATACATTGATGTAGAAGTTTTTAAATCTTGCTTTATACTGGTTATGTTATTATTTTTAATCAGGCAAAGGCTAAATCCAGCCTGCCTCTTGTTTTTGTCTTTTCCTTTTTTAGAGACAGGATCTCCCTCTGTCATCCAGGGTAGAATCTCCCTCTGTCATCCAGGGTAGAATACAGTGACTACCGATCATAGGTCACTGTAGCCTTAAACTTCTGGGCTCAAGGGATCCTCCTACCTCAGCCTCCTGAGTAGATAGGATTAGAGGTGCAAACCACTATGTCCAGTTACTTTTACACTTTAAAAAGTTGAAAAAAATTCAAAAGGAGAATATGTCATGACACCTAAACATTCTGTGAAATTCAAATTTCATAGAATGTTAATATAGAAACATATATTGGAACATGGCCATGCTCGTTCATTTATGTATTTTTATGTTATTTTGTAGCTACTTTTCTGCTATAACAGCAGGGTTGAGTAGTTGTGACAAATAGTATGCCCCACAAAGCCTAATATATTTACTTTCTGGCCATTTACAAAAACATGTTTGCCAGCCCTTACTATAAATCATGAAAATATATGGAAGCCTTCAGTGGTACCTTCATGTAGTTAAACTCCATGTGGTAGAGACAGCTTTTTGAGCCCCCTGTAGCAACCTTCAAACTTTATAGATTTCCTGTCCCAGCAAATCCTCATTAACAAAACGAATTATTTTATAAGTTATACAAGATGTGGTATGGTAAAAATTAATGTCACTCTTGTGGACTTAACATTCATGTTTTAAAACTGTTGGCCAGCAATCTCAGAGATCAAAGAACAAGCAATTATTTCTAGTTTTGCTAAACCATGAATTTATGACTCTGGTGAAACTGGTATGGCAAAACGTGTTCAATCACTTCATATGATGTTCAGCATACAAAATAATTGCTTTCATGATAACTCTTATAAAATACCATCAAAGATAGTTTTTATGGGGGAATTTATGTAATGGAATGGAGTTTAAGAAAGCACATTGGATGTCACCACAAAGGTCAAGGGTTTTATAGCAGAGGGGAAAATCATTTCATTAATAAGTCACATGTTGGTAACAATTTGAAAGTGAGAATTCAGTCATTATCTATCAGAAATGGTCCAAAGGAGGAGAAACTGCTCCAGTTTTGTGATATTTCTCACATCTTAAAATGAAAGTGCTACTTTAGACATCAGTGGAGACTTCAGAGCAAATCTGTTACATTATTAAGCCAATCTTCTCTGTCCCTTAGAAAGTAACCACCCTTCGTTAGCTTTTTGTCAGTCAAATGAGACCACCTGTGACATTAAGAATATATATATATATATATATATATATTTTAGAAAAAGAGAGAAAAGGAGAAAGAAAGAAACAGCAAAAGAAAGGAAAAAAAGAATGAAAGAGAGAAAGAAAGAGGATGAGAAAGAGGGAGAGAGAATGGGATTCTTGTTTTATTGCCCAGGCTAGAATGCAGTCTAAAAGTGGGTATTAAAACCTCTTTTATGCCAATAATTGTGCTTAACAATGGAAACAGGAAGGAATAGGGGATGAAAATAACAAATAAGCAGCCAATCAATATTTTATTTAAACCTGTGAAATTCTATGCAGTTGCTGAGGAGTGATTTACTTCCAATTATGTGGTCACTTTTAAAATAGGTATAATGCGATACTGAGAAAAATATATGTTTTGTGGATTTGGGGAGGAGAGTTCTGTAAATATTTGTTAAGTCTAGTTGTTCCAGGTCTGAGTTCAAGTCCTGGATATCCTTGTTAATTTTCTATCTCATTGATCTGTCTAATATTGACAGTGTAATGTTAAAGTCTCCCACTTTTATTGTGTGGGAGTCTTAAGACTCTTTGTAAGTCATTAAGAACTTGCCCTATGTATCTGGGTGCTCCTGTAATGGGTGCGTATATATTTAGGATCGTTAGCTCTTCTTGTTGCCTTGATCCTTTCACCACCATGTAATGTCCCTCTTTGTTTCTTATGGTCTTTGTTGTTTTAAAGTCTGTTTTATCAGAGACAAAAATTGCAGCTTCTGTTAATGCTAGCTGGCTGTTTTGCCCATTAGTTGCTGTAGATTCTTCATTATGGTGATGCTCTTTATGTTTTGGTATGTTTTTGGAATGGCTGATACTGATTGTTCCCGTCCATGTGTAGTGCTTCTTTCAGAAGCTCTTGTAAAGCAGGCCTGGTGGTGATGAAATCTCTGAGTACTTGTTTGTTCGCAAAATATTTTATTTTTCCTTCACTTATGAAGCTTAGTTTGGCGGGATATGAAATTCTGGGTTGAAAGTTCTTTTCTTTAAGGATGTTGAATGTTGGCCCCCACTCTCTTCTGGCTTGTAGGGTTTCTGCTGAGAGATCTGCTGTGAGTCTGATGGGCTTCCCTTTGTGGGTAACCCGAACCTTCTCTCTGGCTGCCCTTAGCATTTTCTCCTTCATTTCAACCCTGGTGAATCTGACGATTA
>PVKP010035130.1:0-23582 GCA_004027715.1 Plecturocebus donacophilus | reverse complement strand
TTGCTGAGAATGATGGTTTCCAGGTTCATCCATGTCCCTACAAAGGACACAAACTCATCGTTTTTGATGGCTGCATAATATTCCATGGTGTATATGTGCCACATTTTCCCTGTCCAGTCTATCATTGATGGGCATTTGGGTTGGTTCCAGGTCTTTGCTATTGTAAACTGTACTGCAATGAACATTCGTGTGCATGTGTTCTTATAGTAGAACGATTTATAATCCTTTGAATATATACCCAGTAATGGGATTGCTGGGTCGAATGGAATGTCAATTTTTTGAGAAACAAAAAATTATCAGCTACTCTATCAGTGTACTTCACACTCACAGCAACCAAGTAGAATCAATGTTAGGTGTCTATCTCAGACAAGAAGACACTGCTAAAAAACTGAAAAGCCACTCTATTGCCTTTGATAATTGTGTGTGCTGATAAAATAATTAAGCTGATTTCTTTAGAAAAATCTTTTCCAGATTCCAATGTAACCATTCTCTCTAGTCTCATGCTACCACTCCCCATCTGAACTTGCTCTAGTCAGCCTAGATTTCTAACCCTACATATGCTATTGGCATCCCACTTCTATAACTTACAAAAGCTTTTCCCTCTGTTTTCTACTCTAGAGTTTCTTAACTTCTCTGAGCCTCAGTTTCCACATGTTACAAAAGGAGCACCAATTTTGGAAGAAGGAAACGTTTTGGTCTTGTTGTTTTATAAGGAAATCCATTTGAAAGCAATTATTTTTGAACAATGTTTCTGGTGCTTCCTTTGAACTTGCAATGCTTTGTATTTTTAATTCTCTTCTAAATGAGTTCTTATGTTTACAAATTTTACCCACCGATATAAAGTTTATATTCCTTGAGGATGAGTGGTTAAACTCTTTGTGAGTCCCACAATACATAGAAGTGTAACTTGCTAATTACAAGCTACTGTAGTTTACCTGGAAATAAATAATTATTAAAAGTTGTAGTAATATACAGAACATGCATAGTATAAAATAATCACTAATATGTAAGCCTCATATTTTTTAGTGAGTTTAGCTTGGAAGATATTAAATTAAAACCTATAAAATATATCTGACTGTGAGATGTCTAACTCACTCTGCTGTTACAGATATAAGGCACTAAGCCACAAAAGCATATATGTTTTTTTTTCTTTTTTACTAAGTGTTGTTTTAATCTTAAATATTTGAGATAATGACTGTCCGTTACATTTAGACTAATGGCTTTCTACTGAATATAGTAAGAAAAATGTGCACGTGGAGTTGTCTTTACCTCTTTTCCTACCATACATGTAAGATATATTGTACATTTGGCCTGGGACATTTATCAAAAAAAAGGTAAAATTTAAGACATAATCAGTTTTAGACTTTGACTCGCCGCATTGGTGAAAACTGGGACATGACTGCATTTTTGTAATAAATCAATTAGAAGGAAACTGATAATGCTATTTTATATATCTCAGTACTATTCACTTAAAAGTTTTAAAGAAAAAAAAAGTGTTTTGCAATAAGAATTTAAAAAACCCTCGAAATCCCCCTGAGTTAGGTAAATATTATTTCAGAGATTTAAACATCTGCAATCCAATGGCTATGACAGTTTAGTGACTTACTCAAGACTACAGATTAAATTGAAGACAGGGCCAAACTTGAGCTTAGCAGGTAGGCAGCCAGATTTCCACTGTGTTGTTTGTTGTCTCTTACAAAGCAAGATCCATATTTTAAAAATGAAAGAGACATGCAGTTTTAATTTAAATCAAATTTATGACAGTCTTGACTGTCCAGGCTTTTAAAGTGCCCTTCCTTCTTTTGGATTTGTTCCACAGGTTTCTAAAATGCCAAGTTACTCTACTCCTTGTTGGCTGCCATTTGTCTTTTCTGATTTCCTGTTAACCTCTATGGATTCTTGAAAGCATGCCTATCCCTTCCCTTGTGTCCAATGCAGATTCTTCTAGTGCAAAGGAATTTACATCAAATAGGGAGGAATTCTTTCTATTTTGAATGAGGACTGTTGGGAGTTTAAATTGAGGAGTTGGCAGAAGGTCTTCTACACAATATACGTCTTTCTCCTTCTTACAGACATGCTAATAAATATGTTTTTCTTTTATTTTAAATTTCCATGCTGTGGTGTCCTCTTCATCATCTGTGTTCTTGGGATGAACTTTTCACTACTGACATGATGTACAGAGGTGTATAGTACAGATGGATTTAAAGGAATTCAAAACTATGCATATTTTAAAGAATAAAATGAGAGGATTATATATAAATACACACAAGTGTAACTAAAATTCTGACAGGAAATTATTAGAAGTTTATACAATAAAATCAAAGGTAGAAATACCTGTCTAATCAGAAGTACAAAACTCAGTGAAAATTAAACATTTTAAATCATAACAAAGATAATGATAGATGTACAGCCCTGCTGCTGTTGTATGATTGAATTCACATAATCTAAAACTGTTCTTTTCTACTCTGAGCAATATCTTATCAGAAATCTCATTTATGGTAACCAAGAGTGGCATCTTCATTTACTGCTCTCTTGCCATTTTAGACAGGTTAGCAATATATTTGTTGCAATTCCTCCTGGCTTTGCTGCTAAATAGACAGGAATTCTCATCAGCAATTACTCAGAAAAAGAAAGAAGCCAGAAATCAGAGATGGGTCATAATTGGTTTAATATGACATCATGGGTGACCTTCATGACCAATGGCAGATTATAAAACTAGTGTTCAGAGGAATGTGGCATATTTAGATGTATCCTGGGCCAGCATCAATACTTATCAGGGGCTTATAATTTCACAGATAAAAATTTAAAGCTGTCATTTTTATAAAACAGCAAGTCATTGGATTACACGTGTGGCAGTATCATTGTTTAGGCTACCATTGTAGCTAACTTTTTTGGAGCTAAAGCCAAATATTACTAAACACAAAAAGTACAATACTCCATATATTATTTGTCTACCGGTATGCAACAAATTACAACAAATGTAGCAGCTTAAAACAGTACTCATTTATTATTTTACAGTTCTGTAGCTCAGAATTCAGGTTTGCCATAACAAAGTTCTCTACTCAGGATCTCACAAAACTGAAATCCAATTGTCAGCCAGTCTGCATTCTCACTTGTGGCTCAGATTCACTTCCAAGCACATTCAAATTGTTGGCAGAATTCACTTCCTTGTGGTTCTAGGACTGAGGTCCTCAGCTACTAGAGAATGTCCATGTTCCTCTGACACATGACAATCTCAACATTATGGCCTGTTGCTTTCTCAAAGCTAGTAGGTGAATGTTTCTGGCTTCAAATTGCTGACTTCTTTTAAGAGTGAACATGATTTGGTTAGACTCACCCAGAATAATCTCCTTTTTCAATAACTCAGTGTCAACTGATTAAGAATGTTATATCTTCAAAACAACGATTGCCATATAACAGGACATAATCATGAGAGTGATAGCTCATCATTTTCATAGATTTTGCTTATATTCAAAGGAAGGAGATTACATAGAATATGTAAATCAAGGGGCAGTAATCTTGGGTACCATCTTAGAATTCTGCCTACTATCTCATATATAGGAGATATGGACGTATGTGGGTTGGCCTTAAGTAGAGTGGTGGGGGAGGGGGTGCAAAGATTGGGAAGGTATTGACTTCCATTCCAAAAGGGTTACTAGGATACAATCAGTCACCCAAATTGAAACCATATTATATGAGTTCTGCAAAAGCAGCAGAAATGAAATTCAAATGACAAGTGAATATTTAGGGTTTATCCTAACAAGACACATAATCTTGGATTATCTGGTTGCATCCTCCTAAGTCTAATTACAAATGTCTCTATAAAACAGAAGAGAAGGTCATGCGAAGACACTGTCAGATACTGAAGTTAGGCAGCCACAAGCTACGAAGCACCTAGAACCACTAGAAACTAGAGGAGATGAGGACAGATTCTCTTTAGAGCCTTCAGAAATGGCCATGCTCAAGCCTTGATTTTAGAGTTCTGCCTTCCATAACTGTGAAAGAACTTGTCGTTGTTTTTATTTTGACCTGGTAAGTGAATGGTAATTATTTACAACATCCCTAGGAAACTAGCACACATTCCTTGGGGCCATGCGCCTTGTGTTGACCAGTAAAATATGAGCATCAGTGAAGCTAGTCACTTTCAGGTGAAATCATTTAATTGTCAGTACAGGGCCCTGTAGCAAGCACTGAGACAGTGATTGTCGACATATGAATCAAGATGATGCTTCCATCAGCCTGTGTCTCTGACTGACTTAATAAAAAAAAGTCACTCCTACTATCTACTCAGGGTATGTGTTACAAGCAATCAATAAAGAAAATGTTGTAGTTTTAAGCTACTGAAATGTTTACCCAGTCCGTAATTGCAACATACCTTAGTCCATACTCAAGATTAAAGCAGGCAAAAGATACTTGGAAATTAATAATTTCATATTGATATTAAAATGAAAGATTTTACTAATACCCTCATAATAAATTTATTCCAAGTACAAATTTGGCTCAACAGAGGTCCAAAAAAATTAAAATGAAGGATTTTAGGACTTGGCATTAAAAACACCTGTGTCGAATTTAATTATTCTTATTTTCTGTGGGCAAATTTCCTGAGTCTCAATCCTTTCCTTTGCAATATAATGCTAGTTCTTTCTGCACTATGTTTTGTGAGGCTCCAATCAGATAATTGATGGCAAAGACTTTGTAAACTGTAAAAAATTTCATACATATAAGTTACTTCTATTCCACATCTGTGATTCCAGAGAGCTACCTACACCATCATATTTTGGGGCAAGTATCTTATGAGGTGGACAAAGTCTCAACCTTCACAAAGTGAATCATGCCTGATATTTCTATGTAGTCATGAATCCCAGTGACATGTATCAGGAAAAGGCTAAACCCAGAATAAAAGAAATACAATATACAGTCACATTTGCTAAAGGGGTCTGTTTGCAGTGGTTCCTCATCTTCAAAATAAAGGAAGAGCTTTTTTTTTGCCTTGGAGAACTTGAGCTATGTCTGGAATACAACTGAAGAATGCTTCAAAAATAAAAGATAATAACCACATACAGATATACTGGGCTATGATATTTGAAGAGGCTCAAAACCTATACAAGTACCCAAGAAGATTATATTGAGCCCTGAGAAATCCTTAATCAGTAATTGATTTAGAAGTTTAGGCTGAATATAGAGTGCATAATAGAAACAAGTGGTGATTATGAGAGGAAATAAAATGAACTTGGACAATAAAGTTGGAACAACAAGAAATGGTGGAAACAATATTGGTTAATATTGGGTTATGCTATATTTGATAAGAAATAGGAGCAGTTTATATGATTATAGTAGTTTCTATGATAATTCAGTGTTCTTTGTTTCTCTCTCCAGTCAATTAATTTCTGAGAAATTTAATTCAGAGATAATATGATGATTTAATTATGTCATAAACACAAGTTATTTTTATCTTGCTACTTCACCATCTTGTTCATGGCCCTCATTTAAAAAGTCATTTCATGTCCTAACATGGCTGAGGGAAATTGAGTCATTACATTTGTGTTCCAGCAACAAAAATCAAAAAGGGTGAAGAAAGCCTACCATCTCCTTTTTAACAAGGCTTCCTAGAACTACTCCTAGGCACTTCCACTTACTTATCATTGGATGGGAAGAGTTATATAGCCATTTATAGTCACATAGCCCCAGAGAGGCCAACCAAGACCAACCTTTAGCTGCAAGTCTTGTCATTTTTAGTATATCTGTTTCTTAGGAGGGAGATAACGCATGTTATGGTGAGTAAAAGAGCAGTGTCTAATAAAGGAAATAAAGAGCAAACTAAAAATGGAGAAGGATAATTAGAGAACTAATAAAGAAAAAAATTATTCAGGAGATACTTATTTAGAAATTCATTTACTTAATATAGATATTTATTGGAAATACTAATATGAGACATCTGCTAGGTCCCAAGGCTACTGTGGTGAGTAAGAGAACACATTTGCCCTTGAGCAAATTGTAAGTTATTGAAGGAAGATAATTACAAAGAAAATATAGATATGATGAATGGCGAGCGTGAGGCAGGAAATGCTAAACTGCAGATAACCTCTTTCAACATCTTCAAAATAGATGTCTGGTTTATCTTGATCAGAAAATAGTCTTGAACCAGGGCAAAATAATTGTGTCAGTGAGACTCAGTCAGGGGATCCACATCAATGTTTTAAGGAAAATCAGAATAATGGGGCTTCAAATATGAACATGTGGTGATACACAAAAAAAATAGAAGAAATAATGGTAAATCTAAGATTGTATTCCTTCTAAGTAATTTAAAAAATACTATTTTAGTTTTAATATAAGCAAGCATATAAGGAAAAGAATAAAGTTGAGAAAATAATGAGATAACACTGAGTTTGGGTTCATGACTTTGTCCTGCTAGAAGCCTTCTTTGATTTTGATTGACAAAACTCCTTATATTTTACTGTGTTTTTTCAGCACTATAACATGCTTCGAACACATCATTTATCACATTGTGTGTGAAATAATGTGTGCATAATCAGTGGTGTGCTAGTGCCAACTTTTCCAAGTTTGCAAAAGCTAAATATGTACATTTCCTTCCCAACCTCTACTTCAGTGACTTCAGTTTGGTAGCCTAAAACCTGTCATGGCGGGAGCATTTACACCAAAGGAATTGGCAAATGCTTCAAATCAGGCCCTCTCTTTTCCCTGAAGAGCTGATTGTTAAATACCTGTCAGCATATCCGTATTCTTAACTTACTCCTTCTTGGCGTATAAGCTTTTTAAGAACATAACTTATGCCTTATCCATACATGTACCCTCTTTGATGTGTGAGTGTGGCAATGGATGGAGGTTTCATTGAATTTTGTAAAAACAAAATATGTGTTGAATTAACAATCAGAGAAGAACATTCAACATAAGGTTGAAAATGTGATTTGGAGTTTACTTTTGAGAGCATAACATGAGCTATGTATGGACTTGGTCACAATTAGCTTTGAGAAAAGAAAATAACACGTGTAATGTGTCTTAAAGGTTGTACAGCTATTACATTTAAATGTCAAAATTCAGGAAGAAAAAGCTTTTTAACATGGAATTTATTTCTATTATAATAATCTTAGAGTCAACAACTATGTGGTTTATGGAATCATCTGGAGAGCATGACAAATGAGCTTTAACTTAGGTCCATTTGAAAAAAAGTAACATCATATTATGTGGATAAGCATAATAGTAAGGTAGATGAAGTTTACCTCTGCTTCTCCCTTCAGGATCACACTGTCTTCTCAGTATTCTATGACACCTGATTATATGAAATAATATAAGTCCTTTAAATGTACAACTCAGAATACATATCGACTTCCACAGAGAAATTCCATTTTAAGTGGATAAAGCTATGTTTACTTTGAATAAAGGAGTAGACATCTAAAGATGGGGTATCAAATTAGTGAGCTAGGTAAAAGGATAATGAGAGCATAGGACTTCATTGATTCTAAACCTGACTACAGGTAGATGGTCACTTGTTCACTTTTTACATCATTTCATAAGATTGGGTATTTCTGGACATACTAGAAAATTCAAGGTTCTAAATCATACTTGCTTCTCGATACAATTTAATTCCTTTACCCTGAAACAACTCAATAACACAAAGAATAACTATATTGGCCAAATAAAAATTGAGTGTATTCAATAAAACAAAACATTTTTACTGTACTTTGTATTTATTTAAATGATAGATTTATTATTCTACAGGCATAAAAGTGAAATCATATTAGTTATAAATTTAACTGTTCATCTTTATTGAAAAGCAAATATGATATCCCTGACTGTCCCAGAAAACAAAAAACATATGGTTACTATAAATATGATTAAGTCTTGCATTGTGCTTTTCAATGCTTCATCGTGAAACAAATCAGGTTTCTCATCCTTCTAACATCATTTGTGTCTCCAAAATCCATGTAAATGGATACACATTAGGGAACATCATTCAGTATTTAACTGACAGTCTTTTCAAAAATGGATTAATATGTCTTTTTTAGAAACTGCTTTGTCTTTTAATTATATATTTTTTAAATGTCCCTGTTGTTTTATTAGTTATTAAATCACTAGAATCTATTTGGAAATATTTTCTTGTATTTCATTAGGTAATAGCATAGGAATCATCATCACAGAAATATTTTCAATGTTTTTTCTCCCTAATTTAAATCTATACTGCATGACTTTTTTGAAATGTCTGCATTACTTTTCATTTAAGGCATTTACTGATTGTATATACTATCATATGACTACATATTTTAATTGTTCAATTTTGTGTTTTTAAATAACTGCAGGTCTTTGTGCGTGTTTTTGTCACATACAGCCCTTTATAATTAAATGTAGGATAGTAATTAGATTTATTACAAAATAACAAAATGGTTTTCTGTTTTTGGAAACTTACAGTTTACCAATTTCTAAGTCAATCAGTTTGGAGGATAACTTTAATTTAATAGTGACATCTAATATTTCACAATATTCCGTGATCTATTTATAATCTACTTACCAGCTTGTCTCACTGAATTTATTTTAAAGACGAAGATTTTCCAGTAAGTGCCTCATAATGCTGTTGTAAGGATTGAAAGAGATAATGAACGTAGTTGGGATATGATACACCCTCCACATTAATGGCAGCTATAATTACGAATGACATATATTTTTAACTTTAAAAATTTGTAGACTAAAAGTCATAAAAATGATTTAAAAACTGTTACAAATTACTTAGTCAATGTATTTATAAAAACGTGACCATATATTTCACTGGTATTGGTTGGTTTTGTCTTAAAAATGTTGATTTAATTAAAGTACAAAACCCTGTATAAAACCCTCCATTGCTGCCATAAGTATTTGCTTGAGTCTAGGTGTTAACATCAATATATTTCTCTAATGATTAACAGAAAGAGTCATTAAAATCCAAAGCTGATTAATTGGGCTTTTGAAACAACTAGTCTTTTGAAAAATCAGGATTTAGGACTTTTTGTGGGCTGATATATACACAGTTACCAGCAGGTGGCAGTATGTATATGAAAGTGTGTCGTAAATAATGCAACTTGCAGGTTACTATTTCTAACCAAGAGATGTACATCCACTTAAAAACACTATCTACAGAGGAAGTCTTGAGTTTCTAACTGCTTTGAAATTCCTTACTATTATTTTACTGTGTCATTTCAAGGAAGAGTATATGGTTGTCATTCGTGAAATTCATGAAATGTTAAATCTAGCCAACGTCCAGCTTTCCAGGGTGGTGAGAGTTACTTGCTGACCTTTGCATGACTCTTCTCTGCCACTTATGATAATAGAGCCTGTTTAACTATGAGATTTTCTGGGACATACTCTCATAAATGATTATTTGTTGAGGAGTTCTTCAGTCTGCACATATGCAGGCTGTGCTTTGTTGAAAACATGTAAATAAGGGTAAAAAGAAAAGAAAAGAAAAAAATTCTAATGTAGATTATTAAGGATTGCTAAATGATAAAATCATATTTTTTTCCAGCCAACTGGGAAAAAGTATAATTTTGTAAAATTTAAGGTGGATGTATATATGTAACTCCACATTTTTCTTTTTTATCTTGCCACTCTTGTCTTTAAAACTTAAGTGTGAAGGTCAGAGGTCACTTACTGTAGTAATATGCCATCCCTGGTTCCCCTGGTCACGACTATGGCTTTTGCAGAAGGTGTGTCAGATGGATGGTGATAGAGATTTCTAGACCAGGCAGGGTTGGTAACTAGCAGTGACTGAAAAACTAGAGCAGTGGTGTGGAGAAGATAAGAAGTACTTGAGGGAGCAATGGCAATGGAGGAGGTCCTTACTATTTACAGTGGATTTATGAAAGTTCCTTTTTCCATTTTTCTCCTTAGAAAAAAATATTTATCTGCATGTTTTTATACTATATATTGCATATTTTGTTTAAAATATGAATATGGCATGTGTACATACATGTAAATAGGTAAGCAGAGAGTAAAAAGGAAAGTGGCATTAAAAATTTATTATTGTCCCTGAAAATTTATTTTGCAGTTTAGAGTCATAAATATTTTGTGAATTCTTAACCTCAGTGAAAATCTGAGATGCAAAGAGTTTTGAAAAGACATGTAACTTACCTACTGGTTCTTCTGTTCAAGAAAGAAGGCCAGATGGTAGCTCTGTTTCTAGGTTTTTGAGGAACTACCGCATTGTTCTCCACTGTGGCTATACTATTTCACATTCCCACCAGTAGTGTATGAGAGTTCACTTCCCTCTGCATCCTTGCCAGCATTTATTTTTTGTCTTTTTGATAATAGCCCTTCTAAATGAAATGAGATGACACCTTATTGTGCTTTTGAAATGCATTTCTCTGATGATTCGTGATGTTGAGTATTTTTCTAAATATTTGTTGGCCATTTGTATGTCTTCTTTTGAGAAATGTCTGTTTAGATCATTGGCCCATTTTTTTTTAATTTAACTTTTAAGTTCAGGAGTACATGTGCAGGTTTGTTATACTGGTAAACTTGTGCCATGAGAGTTTTTTATTTTGTCACCCAGGTGTTAAGCCTAAAATTCATTATCTATTTTTTCTGATTCTCTCCCTCCTCCCATCCTCCACCCTCCAGTGGGCCCCAGTGTGTGTTGTTCCCCTCTATGTTCCATGTGTTCTCATCATTTAGCTCCCACTTACAAGTGAGAACATGCAGTATTTGGCTTTCTGTTCCAGTGTTAGTTTGATAAGAATAATGGCCCCCAGCTCCATCCATATTCCTGCAAAAGACATAATCTTGTTTTTTTATGGCTGTATAATATTCCATGGTATATATGTACCATATTTTCTTTATCCAGTCTGATATTGATGAACATTTAGGTTGATTCCATGGTCTTAGATATTGTGAATAGTGCTACAATGAACATATCCTTCAATGTGTCTTTATGATAGAATGATTTATATTTTGGGGGTATATACTCAGTTATGGGATTGCTAAGTCGAATGGTATTTCTGTTTTTAAGTCTTTGCAGAATCACCACACTGTCTTCCACAATGGTGGAACTAATTTATACTCTGACCAACAGTGTATAAGCATTCCTTTTCTCCACAACCTTGCCAGCATCTGTTATTTTTTTACTTTTTAATAATAGCCATTCTGACTAGTGTGAGATGGTATCCCACTGGGTTTTGATATGCATTTCTCTAATGATCAGTAATGCTGAGCTTTTCTTATAAGGTTGTTGGATACATGTATGTCTTCTTGGAAAGTATCTGTTTATGTCCTTTGCCAAGTTTTAAATGGTGTTATTTGTTTTTCTTTTGTAAATTTGTTTAAGTTCCTTATAGATGGTGGATGTTAGACCTTTATCAGATGCATAGTTTCCAAAATTTTTCTCCCATTCATAAGTTTCCTGTTGACTCTGTTGATAGTTTCCTTTGCTGTGCAGAAGCTATTTAGATCCCATTTGTTAATTTTTGCTTTTGTTCCAAATGCTTTTGGTGTCTTCGTTATTAAATCTTTGCTCGTTCCTATGTCCAAAATGGTATTGCCTAAGTTGTCTTCCAGGTTTCTTGTTGTTTTGGTTTTCACATTTAAGTCTTTAATCCATTTTGAGTTAATTTTTGTAAATGGGGTAAGGAAGAGGTCCAGTTTTAATCACCTGCATATGGCTAGCCAGTTTTCCTAGTACTATTTATTGAATAGAAAGTGCTTTCTCCGTTGTTTGTTTTACAACCTCAAAGACCAGATAGTCTTAGGTGTGCAGCATTATTTCTGGGTTCTCTGTTCTGTCCCATTGCTTTGTGTGTCTGTTTTTATACCAGTACCATGCTACTTTTGTTACTGTAGCCATGTAATATAGTTTGAAATAAGGTAGCATGATGACTTCCACTTTGTTCTTTTTGCTTACTATTGCCTTGACTATTTGGACTCTCTTCTGACTATATTTTCAAATATTTTTTTTTTCTAATTCTGTGAAGAATGTCAATGCTAATGTTAATAGAAAGAGCATTTAATTTATAAATTGCTTTGGACCATGTGGCCATTATAAAGATATTGATTTTTCCTATCCATGAGCATGGAATGATTTTTTTTGTTGTTGTTCATGTCATCTCTGATTTCTTTGAGCAGTGGTTTATTACTCTTTTTGTAGAGATCTTTCACTTCCTTGGTTAGCTGTATTGCTAGATATTTGTGTGTGTGTGTGTGTGTGTGTGTGTGTGTGTGTGTTAATTGTGGTTTGGCTTTCAGCTTGACTGGTGTTATATAGGAATGTTAGTGACTTTTTACACACTAATTTTGTAGCCTAAGTCTTTGATGAAGTTGTTTAAGGAGATTTTGGGCTGAGACTATGGCATTTTCTAGTTATAGGATCATGTCTTCTGCAAACAGATAGTTTGACTTCCTCTCTTTCTATTTTGATGTCCTTTATTTCTTTTTCCTTACCTAAATGGTCTGGCCATGACTACAATACTACATTGAATAGAGCTGGTGAGAGCATCCTTCTCTTGAGCCAGTTTTTAAGGGGAATGCTTCCAGCTTTTAGCCATTCAGTATGTTACTGTCCGTGAATTTGTCATAGGTGGCTCTTATTATATTGAAGTATGTTCCTTCAATACCAAGCTTATTGAGAGGTTTTAACATAAAGAGGTGTTGAATTTTATTGAAGGCCTTTTCTGCATCTGTTGAAATTATTATGTTTTTTTATTAGCTCTATTTATGTGATGAATCTCATTTATTGATTTACATATGTTAAACCAAACTTGTCTCCCAGAGAAAAAGCCTACTTTATCATGGTGGATAAGCTTTTTGATGTGCTTCTAGATTTGATTTACAAGTATTTATTTATTTTTTTTTGAGGATTTTTGCATCAATGTTCATCAAGGATATTGGCCTCAAGTATTCTTTCTCTCTCTCTTTCTTTTTCTTTCTCTCTCTCTCTCTTTCTTTCTTTCTTTCTTTCTTTCTTTCTTTCTTTCTTTTTGTTCTTTCTTTTTGTTGTTATCATGTCTCTGCCAGTTTTGGGGTCAGGATGATGCTGGCTTTATAGAATGAGTTAGGAGGAGACCGTCCTTCTCAATTTTTTGGAATAATTTCAGCAGGAAAAGTACCAGCTATTCTTTGTACAATTCAAAAAAAAATTAATGAATCCAAGAACTATTTTTTTAAAAAAATTAATAAATTAGGCCACTAGCTAGACTAATAAAGAAGAAAAGAGAGAAGATTGAAATAAACCCAATGAGAAATGACAAGTGAGACATTACCACTAACCCCACAGAATACAAACAACAATAAGAGAATATTATGAACCCTTCTATCCATATAAACTAGAAAATCTCAAAGAAATAGATAAATTCCTGGACACATATACCCTTCCATACTGAACCAGGAAGAAATAGAATTCCTGAACAGACCAATAATGAGCTCTCTAATTGAGTCAGTAATAAATAACCTACCAACTAAAAAATAATGTCAGAACCATTGTTTTTAAATTGGAATGTTTGTCTTTTTGCTGTTGAGATGTTTGTGTTCCTTGTATATTCTATATATCAATCTCCAGTCAAATGAGTAGTTTGCAAATATTTTCTCTAATTCTGTAGGTTGTCTTTTTACTCTTTTGTGTGTGTGTGTGTGTGTGTGTGTGTGCTGTGCATATGCTTTGTCATTTGATAAAA
Source organism: Plecturocebus donacophilus (assembly GCA_004027715.1). Taxonomy (NCBI): domain Eukaryota; kingdom Metazoa; phylum Chordata; class Mammalia; order Primates; family Pitheciidae; genus Plecturocebus; species Plecturocebus donacophilus. The sequence goes on along the minus strand of PVKP010035130.1, from coordinate 9,936 downwards.
TTCCATTTGCTTATTTTTGCATTTGCATTTGAGGTCTTATCAACTTAGGTGTTCAACAGCAGATGAATGAATAAAGAAAATGTAATACACACACACACACACACACACACACACACACACATGCAATGGGATGCTATTCAGCCATGTAAAAGAATGCTTTCATTTTCAGCCACATGAATGAAACTAGAGGACTTTATGTCCTCCAACAAACCAGGAAAAGATAGTTAAACACTGCATGTTTTCATTTATGTATGGAAGCTAAACAAGCTTGATCTCATAGAAGCAAAAAGTAGAACAGAGGATAGTAGAGGCTGGGTAATAATAGGAGGAATGAAGGAATAGAGAAAGATTTGTTAAAGGATACAGAATTATGAGTTAGTGATAATAAATTCTAGTGTTCTATACCACTGTAGATTGACTATAGTTAGCTATATTACATAATTTCAATAGCTAGAAGGAAGATATTCAATATTCTAAACACAAATAATAGATCCTCAACATGGTGGATATGCTAACTACCCTGATCTAATCACTTTACATTATATGTATTGAAATTTCACTATGTACCCCATGTACAGTTAGTAACTCACAGGCCATCTGTCTCTACCCTACTCAGTGGGGACTCAGCTCAACTCTACATAAATCTTTGAAACTGGAGAAATACCAGTTTTTCCATTCTATGAGCTTTCCCTACTTCTCTTTCATATTTCTCCTGCCTGCTATGTCAATAAATTCCATGTTTATTTTTAGAAGCTAATTTGGAATATAAATGACTCTAAGTATTATATCACTAGGTAAATCCATATTAAAATATAAAAGCTCCTACCAAAGCAAAGATCTAGAATGGTTTTCCAATTTACATTGAGTAAATGGGGAAGATTATCAGTAAAGACAAATAATTTTTATCAATAGACCCTGAAATCACACCAAAGGTGACAGAATATGCTACATAATAAGCCTAAATCAGATATAGTGTGACTTACACCAACATAAACGTCTTTTGTCTTTCCCATAAAATTGGCTTAGGGAGATAACCTACATGGATAAGCGTAGAGTAACAGGGGAACTTTTTGAAAAAAACTTTTTAAATATATATGTTACATAAACATGTTTCAAATCTCATAATCCAGAGAGAAAATTGGGTTTTTGTAAATACAAACATTGTATTAAAGTATACTGTGCATATAGAAAATAATACAAATCAAAGTGTAAGACTGGTAATTTTTTTGTTTCCAAAATAAATTCACCTAGGTAACTATCAATAAATCAAGAAATAGGACATAAGCAGAAACCTAAATTACCTAATATTCACTTTCATCACTAAATCTGTATAATCATATTATAACTTATTATGTAAAAAATATAGCTATGGTTTTTTTTTAATTTTATATAAATACAGTTACACAGACTGTATCCTTCTGTGTCTGGTTTATTTCTCTCATCATAACATTTATGAAGTTCCATTAATTGTTGTATCTTGTAATGGTCATTGTCATATGGTATCCTATTGTATAAATATACTATAAAACTTATCCAATTTAGGACTATTGTGAATAGTGCTTCTATAAATGTAACTTTTGATGCATATATTATATGCATTTATGTTTAGTATATAACCTAAGTCTATATGTTACATGCATTAGAAAATGCTACCCTAGAATTTTTCAAAGTGGATGTAATATATATATTTCACCAGCTATGTAAGATGATTGCAATCATTTTACATCTTCACCAGTACTTATTATTCTATGTAATTTTTATTTATATCATTTTCCCAATGTGCTTTGTAAGATATATATATATATATATGTATATATATATATATATATATCCTACCAACCAAAAATAAGCCCAGAATCATTATATATATATATATATGATACAAAATGTAATACTACAAATTTCTTAGCTATATATTGCAAACACTATCAATTTGCAGTGAAATAAACAACTAGCTAGAATAGATGATTATGATCCTTGTCCCCATGCCTCCTTTCTCCATCTGATACCTGAACTGCTTAGGCAATGAGAAAAGGAGAAGATAATAAAGATGGCCTTATTTCAAATTCTGGGGTCCACTTTGGCAAAACAGGACTATGATTTCTAGGAGATACCATACATATCAGAGCTTAGTGGCTCTCATTTATGCATCCGCTGATGTGTTTTTGGAAACCTGGATTCTATCTTCAAAGAGCTTTTGTTTACTAAAATGCTTTTGAATAATGACTTTGCCAGCTATGCTTGGCAGAATGGACTGAAACAGGAAAGATATGAGGCAGGCCAGTTCAAAAAGTGCTGCACTGTTATAGGATCATATGCTGAAATAGAAGATGTTGGAGAAACAACTCAAGAATTGTAGGTGCTTAAATTTTGCATCTTTCTCAAAATGCATGTCTATCCTTAAAATTACTTAACTCTTAACTTAAATTCATTTACTTCCAGACATTTACCCTGAATACAAAATCCTATATGCATCAGCTAAAAGAGATCTGAGGAGTGTTTTGGGCCATTTGACCCTCTGCTCCTGAAACTAAATGTCATTTTATAGTTTTTCCCTGTCTGAGTGTTTATAAATTTCAGACATAAGAGTTAAATAGAAACAAATTTACTTCCCTAACAGCTTTGGGCAACTGAATAAAGCCTGATATGCCTAGAGAACATCCAGGGTCTTTAAAGTCAGACAAAGAGATCTCCTTTTGAATTTAGCAACTAAGTTACTTCTCAGAGCCTTAATTACTTTATTTGGCAATTTGGAATGGTGTAGGTTGGTTGATATGGTAATATTCTGAAAAAACAAAAAAACCTACAGAGAAAGTAAAACAATCAAAGATTGCCAAGGATTAGGTGTAAGAGAAGGATGAATAAGAAAAGTACAGAGTTTATTTGGGATAGTGAAACAACTCTGTATCATTGGTATTATAATGGTGGACACATGTCATTATATGTTTGTCCAAACCCATAGAATGTACAACACCAAGAAAGAATCCTAATGTAAACTATGGACATTGAATTATAATGATATATCAATATAAGTTCATCAATTGTAACAAATGTTCCAGTCTGATGGGGAAAATTAATAATGGAAGAATCTACGTATGTTTGGGGACGGCAGGTGTATAAAAAATCTCTATAATTTCTGCTTGATTTTGCTGTGAACTTAAAAATGTAATGAAAATAACATCTGTTTTTTAAAAAGTAGTTCTAGAACACGACAAAATTAACTACTTTCAGTGAGATTCAGAAAAAAATAGATTAAATTAAAGCACAACTCATATAAGTATCTCTTAATAAATATCTGAATCTGAAATATGTGTATATCTTTACTATCATTATGCTATACCAAAATTATTCAAAGTGTGAAGAAATATGTAAGATGGTGTTTGGGACTTATTAGAACATGCAAAGGAATTTGAATATACTTTAATCACAGTAAAGATTAAATTTTCATTTTGCTTATTTACTACTATTATTATCATGGTGGTTTTATTACAGCATTTTAATGTAAAAGCACTACAAGAGGAAGCCCCTGAACATACAATTTATGTTGAACATTCAATAGTTAACCAAAGTAGCCACTTAAAGACTAGAAACATTACATCTCAAAGCATCCTAAAAATGTAGTCTAATTATACCACAAGAAATTTGCTGCACTCAGCAATATTTCTAACATCTCAGTGGTTCTATTTGTTTTCTATTGGTTTGTTAAAATTCAGTGAAAGGTTTTTCCTAATAGGGAACTGAATCAGAAGAACCAGGCCCCATACAAAGTCTGTTTTAATGAAAATCAGTATTTGTTTTGTTACTGATTTTACATATGTATACATAATGTGTGTGTATGTATATATATATATATATATGTACATATACATATATATGTGACTCTATATAGAGTCTCAAGAATTTACCAAGTTTTATCAAATCTTATTTTTATGATGGCTGTAAATGGATACCTCTATCTGAGAGCAGTTATTAAGTGGCAGTCAGATTGTCATTCTTGCCTAAGAGTAAAACTAAATGAAGGCAAATAAAGTATTCTTAAGCAAAGAGATCACACTGCCTTTAGTGAAAGATGTTTAACACTTGGAAAAGTAGCAGTGTGATCCAGGATGCCAGTGTAAGTAAATGTTTTAAGAAAAAATAATCATAAGTTATGCATTTGAAGTTTCTCTCAGAAAAAGCAAGAATTTCAATAAAGTTGTACAAGATGATTTATACCTTATACTCTTGACATAAACAGTGCCATAGTTAGGTGATTCCTCCAAAACAAAAGACAAAATGTATATAAAATACTTTGGAATAAATAGCCAACTAAAAATAAGAAGAAATATTGGTAATATAGCTATAATTTCTTATAAGTACCACGTGGAGTAGTAGTATTCAAATAATACTTGTGCTCTCAATTTTAACTCTTTACATTCTATTTCATACTGTAAAGTTTTGTCAAATAATTAAAAGTTGAAATAACATTAATCAATTTGTGATATCTCACATTAATTCTAATTGCAAAATTGTTATAGTTTTTACTGTGCTTTACATATATTGGTCATAAAGAATACAATAGTAAAAAAGATTATTTCTATCATGATGCTCAGATTTTAATAAAGAAAATAAACAAATAAACAAGAAATCAGATTGTAGTTGTTGCTATATAGAGAATAAGCATAAGTTTGAATGTTCAAAAATATGACAAATTGTTATTTGAATGACAAATTTGATCAAGCAAAAATCAAATGAAAGTACATCACAGAAAAATTAACACCTATTGTAAAGGCCCAAATGTAGAAACCCACTGGCTTGAGCAAGTGCAAAAAGTCACCCTCATGGCAACCACAGAGGGAATAAGTGGGAAAGTGGGAAGAAATGAAGTTAGAGATAGACAGACAGGGACCAGGTTATACAAACCCAACATTTTATTGTAAGTCGTTTCAGAATTATAAAGTCCTCCAATAAATGACATAGCTAATAAGTAATTTAATCTGATTAAGACTTGAAACAAAAATTAGTAGTAGTTTTCACTAGAGATCCTCACAGCAGAAATGGAAAATAAAAATGGATGGATCTGAGATAAGTTTTGAATTTGCTAACAAATTAGATATGGTTGTGGAAATAAAAAGAATACTCCAGGATAACTTCCAGATATTTATTTCATCGTGCTATTTTCTTGAAATGGGAGAGATAGTGAGCAGGTTTGGGGATGGTGGTAGAAATTAATAGTTCTATGTTCATCCACTTTTAAGACTGAGCTGTGTCTTGGTCCATGTTGTGTTGCTGTAACAGAATATCTGTGACTCAATAATTTATAAAGAAAAGGGATTTATTTAGCTCACAGTTCTGTAAGCTGAGAAGTTCAAAGGCATGCCTCTACCTTCTGAAAATAGCTTTTCTGTTACCTCATAACATGGCTAAGAAGTCAAAGGGGGAAGTGGAGACATGCAAAATGGCAAAACCTAAGGGGCAACCTAGCTTTATAACAACCCACTCTTGAGGGAAATAATCTATTCCTCAGAGATCTAATCCAATCTTGTCAGAGTGAGAACCACACCAAAACATTCATGAAGGATTCACCCTCATAATCCAAACAATTTCAGCTAGGCTTCACCCTCCAGCACTCTCACATTGGGGATAAAATTTCAACATGAGTTATAATGGGGACAGACAAACCATATCCAAACCATAACAAGCTGCCTATTGGAAATACACATGCAGTATAACGCTGTTAAATAGAAAAGTATAAAGCTCAAATAAGCCATCAGGACTGAAGAAATTAATTTGGGAGTCATTATATTAAGATATTACTAAAAAATATATAATGGGATTAATACAAAGGGAGCTTACATTGAGGAGAGTATTAGGCAAAAAATTTTAAAAATATTAAGAATTATAAAAATAAGGACAATTGACAATATGGTTGGTAACTTCCCTTTTTAGGAATATTATAAAGTTTTTGGTGGCTTTATAAATATGTTTAGAAAATTTTCAAAGTATATTGATTGAAAAAAGAAACTTGAAGAATAAAATTCTTATGAAAGGGCCATACTGAAAACTTGCTTTGCATTCAGAAGCAATGGACAACAGACAAAAAGTTCTAAAAAATCTCCATACATATAGAAAAACTTCAGCTATTTAATAATAAAGAGATTATTATAAAATAACATAAATAGGAATATCAACAGTTTTATCCAGTTCTCTTATTTGCTTACAGACTGGTAGATAGTGTGATAATATTTATGGTATTTTTATAAATATATAAATTATCTTCTCCTGTATAAAGGTTAAAATATGTTTGAAATAAAAATATTCTGAGAATAAAGTATATTTCTTTTTTATAAAATGAGAGGTAATGAGTTGGATATCTATACAGTATGGAAAACTAGCTCACCAAAGCATAAAGACTGGTAATATTTTTACTGTGTGGGTTCCCTAAGCCATAAACAATAATACCAAACAGAATTAGAAAGAAACAATTTTATTTGATGAGATTATAGGTTTTGAGGCAATCAAACTTAATATGAAATATTTTGGAGACAAAAAGAATTAGATATATGTAAAAAGGGCTATGGCTAAGATAAGACTTACAAATCAATAACTGCTACAAAATCCTTTAAGAGAGACAGCTTAATGGAAATACAAATCTGTCCTTCACAGTTTATAAGCTATTATTTTAGCGTATTTATTGCATGCTTGTATGGTGTATTGAATGGAGTTTTATTGATTAAATTTCTTGACTATTCTAAAGAGTGATGAAATAATTGAAGTATTTAATTTGCATTTTCTCTTCCTAAGCAAGTTCCCCAAATATTGTTCTTCCTACTTTGCTTTTTTTCTGAGGCAATCCACATTTTAGCTACTGGTGTCACAAATAGCCGCAGTCAGTCACATTCCTAATAAAGACAAATAATGACATATATATACATGCTAACAAAATGTATATCCTGCTCAAGAAAGTTTATCACATTTTGCTTTTGATCTAATTTTATATTTTACAAAAAATAGTTACTAACATAATGTACCCTGTGATTTGTTGCTGCATCAAAATCATATTTAAAATGGACAGTTTTTGCCCAGTTAGACTACTTTACATACAATAGTAACAGAAAAATTAAAAACATCAAAATCATATTTAAAATGGACAGTTTTTGCCCAATTAGACTACTTTACATACAATAGTAACAGAAAAATTAACCCAAACTGAATTATTTGAATTATTTCTGGATAAAGCTGCGGCTTGTTTCAGAGATGTACAATGACCTCAAGCTCCACTTTTCTAAGCTTTCCATATTATTTCCTTCCTCTGCTAGTTTCACTAAAATTATTTTTGTAATGTAGCAAAAATGGTTCTAGATGTTTCATAAATATCATCTTTATCATATAGGCACAATTTGCCTCACAAATCTTGACTTTTGCTCCATTTGCCTGGATTGAGGCACATGTATATTTCTAAATTAATCTCTGTCTCTAGGTTATTTCATATGCTGATTATTATGGAACAGGTAAGACACCGCAGTTTTATATAGAGTAGTGTCATTTTCTCCAGAACCTTATGGATTCACAAATGAAAATCAGAGATTTTCAAGAAAGAAAAGGAGAGCATTCATACATGGGAATATAACAAAACTATACCCTATGTATATGTTTTTTTAATTTTTTTTTCAGTTTATTGAAGCCAGAGGAATTATAATGTTGTGGTGAGAAATGGATTAATGGGCTGGGCTTCTCTGTCACTGAATTCTTCTTATGTGACTTTTCACATTGTTATACTTAGAGTTTTAAAATGATGAGAGGATTTGATCTACATATGGAATTTGAGAAAATTTCTCAGGGCTTCGTAACTGTGAAGAGTTCTTATAATATTTGTAATTTGTACATTGGCACAATGACTTAAATGGTTGTGCTTGGGACTGGTTCTTACAACATCATCTACCTCAACCACACACAGCACACTGTTTAGATATAAGTGCTTTCACATTTCCAGTAAAATTATTCCCCCAGAAATTTATTTACAAATGTATTTACATTATTGACAGTTTTCACCATTAACCAGTTCAAAATCATTGCAAAATACAATGTAAATATTATTCTTTGGGTTTCTCGGCATCTCAATTTTGTAGATCAACAAATATCTGAATCGTGAGTTTCAGGTTTTTTTAAAAAATTATTAGTATTTATGTTGTAAAGTAAATACAGAACTTTTTAGGAGGACGGGAAGTTAAATATTGAAACATCAACTTTTCTCAAACACTGGAAGCAGGCATTGTAGGAGATTGCCCTAGATAGCTACCATTACAGAGAGAGAGCACCTAGCCAGTGCCTGGTAAAGGAAGAACAATTGGTGCATACAGCTTATTAGTGTTGTCTCTTATATTGGAATACAACCATTTAACCTGGGATTCAAAAATTTACATCTGACCTATTGACTATAAGTATGTGAAGCTATTGCTGCCACACTCTAAATAGGTGGCCTTCACTCTCCATTACCACTGCTGTTATCTTTCACTTGGTTTATTTTCCACAGACTTTTATTGGGTGCTGAACAATACCACATTATTTTCTGACTCTATTCAGAAGATATATATAATTCTTCAAGAATGAATGACACCAAGATGATCATGATGATATTTTTATTACTCCTAATCAAATATATATTTATGATTACATATATCAACTAAACACTCTGGCTCTTCAGTTTATGAACATTTTATATTCCATAAAGAGGAAAAGCACTTTTGACACAGAAGTTGATCAACTATATTTGCACAATAATTTTGAAAGATTTTAAAATCAGTTTAAAAATAAATTCAGTTAAGTTGATTATTTGTGGCAAATTAGCTTTTATTAAATAGCCTTTCTGCAAATTTATCTATAAAAATGTCTATTTCTCACATGAAACTCTCTTTTAATTCAGTAACATGTGTACCACGACTTGGTTTTGCATGGATAACATTATGTGGAAGGACTGAAAATTCTTCTATTAAGAATCTTTTGTGTAGGAGCCACACGGGTCGCCAGCGTGACTCTTTTGGCCGGCGCAGCTGTTTTGCCAGTGCCCCAGCGCAGCGCTTCTCGGTGCAGAGTATACGGGACTGGGTGCCCTTTTAGTCAGGCTCCATTGGTCCCATCCCCACAAGGAGAACAGCAATTGGAAGCACTGAGGACTGAGAGCAAGCACAGCTGAGCCCGGGAAGCACAGCAAGCACAGCTGAACCCAGGAAGGCCCAGCTCTGTGGGGAAGGGGTGCCCACCGAAGGAAAACTAAGAAACAGAAAAAACTTCATAACCAACAAGCTGGACATCCACTCAGAGACCCAATCTGAAAGTCGGCAATTACAAAGATGACAGGTGGATAAATCCACAAAAATGGGAAGAAACCAGTGCAAAAAGGCTGAGAACACCCGAAATCAGAATGCCTCTCCTCCTACAGGGGATCGCAGCTCCTCATCAGCAAGAGACCAAGGCTTGACGGAGGATGAGTGTGATGAACTCAGAATCAGGCTTCAGAAGGTGGATAATAAGAAACTTCTGTGAGCTAAAAGAACATGTTCTAACCCAATGCAAAGAAACTAAGAAACTTGAAAGAAGATTTAACGAAATGCTAACGAGAATGGACAACTTAGAGAAGAATATAAGTGAATTGATGGAGCTGAAAAACACAACACGAGAACTTCCCAAAGCATGCGCAAGTTTCAACAGCTGAATTGACCAAGCAGAAGAAAGGATATCAGAGGTCGAAGATCAACTCGATGAAATAAAACGAGAAGGCAAGATGACAGAAAAAAGGGTAAAAAGGAATGAACAAAGTCTCCAAGAAATATGGGACTATGTGAAAAGACCTAATCTACGTTTGATAGGTGTACCTGAATGTGACGAACAGAATGAATCCAAGCTGGAAAATACTCTTCAGGATATTATCCAGGAAAACTTCCCCAACCTAGCAAGGCA
>PVKP010035129.1:0-23585 GCA_004027715.1 Plecturocebus donacophilus | reverse complement strand
TTTTTTTTTTTTTGCTTAGAATTAACTTAGCTATGCGGGCTCTCTTTTGGTTCCATATGTATTTTAAGGTGTTTTTTTCCAGTTCTGTGAAGAAGGTCATTGGTAGCTTGATGGGGATAGTGTTGAATGTGTAAATTACTTTGGACAGTATGGCCATTTTCACAATATTGATTCTTCCTAACCATGAACATGGAATGTTTCTCCATGTGTTTGTGTCCTCTCTTATTTCCTTGAGCAGTGGTTTGTAGTTCTCCTTGAATAGGTCCTTTACATTCCTTGTTAGCTGTATTCCTAGGCATTTTATTCTCTTTGTAGCAATTGTGAATGGCAGTTTGTTCGTGATTTGGCTCTCTTTAAGTCTGTTATTGGTGTATAGGATTGCTTGTGATTTTTGCACATTGATTTTGTGACCTGAGACTTTGCTGAAGTTGCTTATCAGTTTCAGGAGATTTGGGGCTGAGATAATGGGGTCTTGTAAATATACAATCATGTTGTCTGCAAATAGAGGAGTCCCTGTTTAATAAATGGTGTTGGGAAAACTGGCTAGCCATGTGCAGAAAGCAGAAACTGAACCCATTCCTGACACCTTACACTAAAATTAACTCCAGATGGATTAAAGACTTAAACATAAGACCTAACGCCATAAAAACCCTAGAAGAAAACCTAAGCAAAGCCATTTTGGACATAGGCGTAGGCAAGGACTTCATGACCAAAACACCAAAAGCATTGGCAACAAAAGCCAAAATAGACAAATGGGACCTAATCAAACTCCACAGCTTCTGCACAGCAAAAGAAAGAGTCATTAGAGTGAATCGGCAACCAACAGAATGGGAAAAAATTTTTGCCATCTACCCATCTGACAAGGGGCTAATATCCAGAACCTACAAAGAACTAAAACAGATTTACAAGAAAAAAACGAATAAGCCCATTAAAAAGTGGGTGAAGGATATGAACGGATACTTTACAAAAGAAGACATCTATGAGGCAAACAAACATAGGAAAAAATGCTCATCATCACCGATCATTAGAGAAATGCAAATCAAAACTACATTGAGATACCATCTCATGCCAGTTAGAATGGCAATCATTAAAAAATCGGGAGACAACAGATGCTGGAGAGGATGTGGAGAAATAGGAACACTTTTACACCATTGGTGGGAATGTAAATTAGTTCAACCATTGTGGAAGACAGTGTGGCGATTCCTCAAGAACCTAGAAAGAGAAATTCCATTTGACCCAGCAATCCCATTACTGGGTATATATCCAAAGGATTATAAATCGTTCTACTATAAGGACACATGCACACGAATGTTCATTGCAGCACAGTTTACAATAGCAAAGACCTGGAACCAACCCAAATGCCCATCGATGATAGACTGGACTGGGAAAATGTGGCACATATACACCATGGAATACTATGCAACCATAAAAAACGATGAGTTTGTGTCCTTTGTAGGGACATGGATGAACCTGGAAACCATCATTCTCAGCAAACTGACACAAGAACAGAAAATCAAACACCGCATCTTCTCACTCATAGGTGGGTGTTGAACAATGAGAACACATGGACACAGGGAGGGGAGCATCACACACTGGGGTCTGTCGGGGGGAAATAGGGGAGGGACAGTGGAGGGTGGGGAGTTGGGGAGAGATAGCATGAGGAGAAATGCCAGATATAGGTGAAGGCGAGGAAGGCAGCAAATCACACTGCCATGTGTGTATCTATGCAGCAATCTTGCATGTTCTTCGTATGTACCCCAAAACCTAAAATGCAATAAAAAAAAGTCTAAGCATGAGAGACCTCTGAAAGTGGTGTGAGATAGGTGGTAAGGATGTGATTGGTCAAAATTGTCTTTAAGAATTGGCTATATCTCCTTATCCTCTCCTCCAGCCTATGTGCCTGAAACTCACTGTAGCTCTTTCTTCCTCCCCATCAGATCAGAAGTTTAGATGATTTCTTTACATCAGGTAAAACAAAATATGTATACAGTTGGAGACAACCAAGTACAACTGAGGGTGATGATACCTACTAAAAATAATAAAATTAAGTGAAATTTTGCATCATGAAATGAAGTTGAAACCCCTCTTTCCTTCCCTGATTGGTTTTCAGAATTCATACAGCCAGCTTATGTGTCTGCGCAGACTGTGAAAGTTGTTTCTCAGGTGAAATGTGCTAGATCAAGAGAAACATCTAAATATACTGACGTTGAGAATACTTCTCAAAAGACTCAGCCAGAATACATTGCATGCCTCTGATGATGAAAAATTTTATTTACATGGAACTGGCAATCAGTCATCTGAATGCCCTATGCTTATACACAAACAAACAGCCGAGACAACCAAAATGAACAAGAACATGCAAATTGAGGAACAGAGACTATGCAAAAAAATAAGAAATTCAATGTAAATTATCACTATTTCTCATGTACATAAGACACAATGCACATTATGCTAACACAGTAGCACTAGCCACAAATGGCTATTTAAACGTAAATTATGTAAAATAAAATTAAACATTTTGTAGCAAATGGATACCTATTGACTAGAACATATTGTAGAACATTTGCATTGCAGAAGAAAGCAGTGTAGAAAATGCTGAAGAAAAGCAACAACTAGAAATAAAAAAGAGCCTTCGGAATTCAAAAATGTAAACAGTTCAGTGGAAGGCAGTTTCACAGAGAGTAGCAGAAAAATACAAATGAAAAAGGAAAAGATAAGCTTTGTCGAGGGGATCCAAAACCAAATGAAAACTATGCCCAGAAATGGAATCAGAAAGAAAAGAAAGTCTCTAAGATAATTAGAAGATGATACTCAGAATTGAAGGGCATACTTTTTCAGATTAAAATTCTCTGTTTCTGCACCACCATAATGGATGAAATTGACCTATATCAATATACACTGTTACAGTATTTTAGAATACTGAGAAAGAGAATTCTAAAATATTCCAAAAAGGAACAACAAAAAACTAGATAACATAAAATTCAGAAATCCCAAAGATTTTGCATGGATTTCTCAACAGCAACACTGAAACTAGAAGAGAATAAGACAATGTTGTAACTACCCAGTGGGTTATCCTTGCCTGTGGCCTAGACAGAGCCAATTTATCAAGACAGGGGAATTGCAAAAAAGAGTTTAATTCACACAAAGCCATCTATATGGGAAATGGGGAGTTTTACTATTACTTAAATCATTCTTCCCAAAGATTCGGGGATGGGAGTTTTTAAGAATAATTTGCTGGGTAGGAGTTTGGAAACTGGGAAGTGCTGATTGGTTGAGTGCAAGATGAAATCATAAGGAGTCAAAGCTGTCTTTTTAAGCTGAGTGAGCTCCTGGGTGGAAGCCACAAGACCAGAAGAGCCAGTTTATGGATCTAGGTGATGTCAGCTTGTGCATCAGAATGCATGGCCTGCAAAATCTCTCAAGCACTGATCCCATGTTTTACAAAATGAGATTATCCCCAAGAGCAATTTGAGAAGGTTCAGAGTCTTGTGGCCTCCAGCTGCATGACTCCTAAACAGCAATTTCTAATCTTGTAACTAATTTGCTGGTCATGCAAAGGCAGTCTAGTCCCTAGGCAGGAAGGGGGTTTATTTTGGAAAAGGACTGTCATCATCTTTGTTTCAAAGTCAAAATATAAACTTCCTCCCAAAGTTAGTTTGGCTTCCACCCAGGAATAAACAAAGACAGTTTGGAGGTTAGAAACAAGATGGAGTCAGTTCGTCAGATCTCTTCACCATCATAATTTTGTTATAATTTTTGCAAAGGTGGTTTTGGTATCTTCAAAATTCTGAAGGAAAATGATTACTAACTTATAATTCCATACACAGTCAAACCTATTTGGCAATGTGGGTAAAATAAGGATATTTTAATATATATGCTAGGAGTCAAAACCCTTTAATCATCCTTTTTCAGGAAACTCCTAATGGAGTTATTCCACCACAACAAGGAGTAACTGAAGAAAGAGGAGATGGGATTATGAAATTCCATGACCCAGTTCAAAGGAAGAAAAGTAAAAGGAGAGGGAGAAGGGGAATGGGAAGGGAGGGAGATAGTAGTATAAAAATGATGACAGATTATAGAATGACATCTGTCCAGTAAATATACAAACAACAAGTATGTTAGGAGCAGGTGCAAGGTCTTTTGGAGAGATGTTCTCAAAACATTGAAACAGCTGTATGTTGAAACAAACTGTAATCAACAAGGCAAGAGTTTGAAACTGAATTTAAAAAGAATAACTAGAAAGACATTAACTATATCAACTTCCAGCAAAACATTTTGGTAAAAACAAAAAAATAAGTTATTATAATATAATACATGGCAAAGCAGTAAACAGATTTTGGACAGCCAAAATTAAGTAGACACAAAATACTTCAACTCATTGGAATTAAATATATAATGTCAGAAACTAACAGTCAATAAATAGCAGGATACTAATCTTATTTGATGATATGGAGGTAAAAGTGCAGTGTGTTTGCCTGGGTGGAATATAAATTGTGGGGAAGAGGAAATTCAGAGTACTGCTGTTTGCCATAATAAATCTTATAAAACAGTTTGTCTTTTTAATTACATGCATGTATTACTTTGATGAAAAATTTAAAATATTAATAAAAGAGTTTAGCACGTTACATGGCATATATCAACTCTCAATAAGTGTTAACAGTCTGATTCAGGAATCTAAGCAACTTTATGATTACTATGATTAAACCTTCTCTCCTGTCAGACTACTCTCCAGTACACACAGCTAGAAGAGTTTATGAAAATTTATTATTTGTGCTAATTTCGTCTATAGGCTTGAGATTGCATGCTAGTTTTATTCAGAGTCTATAGCTCTGTAAATATATTTTCTTTCTTTTTTTTTCTCTCCTATTCTCTCTCCCATCTTCTACTTTCTCTTTGTTCTGTATTAAGTGTTTTGTTTTTGGCTTTGTTTTTAAAAAGCAACTGTTATTTAAAAAAACAAGACTTGTTCCTTTCTATGTTTAGTGCTTCTCTCAGGAGCTCTTGTAAGACAGGTCTAGTGGTGATGAAGTCTCTCAGCAATTGCTTGTTTGTAAATGATTTTATTTCTCCTTCGCTTATGAAGCTTAGGCTGGCTGGATATGAAATTTTAGTTTGAAAGTTCTTTTCTTTAAGGATGTTGAATATTGGACCCCACTCTCTTCTGGCATGTAGGGTTTCTGCTGAGAGATGTGTTGTGAGTCGGATGGGCTTCCCTTTGTGGGTAACCTGACCTTTCTTTCTGGCTGCCCTTAGCATTTTTTCCTTCATTTCACCCCTGGTGAATCTGACGATTATGTGCCTTGGGGTTGCTCTTCTTGAGGAATATCAAAGAACATCCAGTACCAGCCACTCCATAAATGTACCAAATGGTAAAGAGCATTGACACAATGAAGAAACTGCATCAACTAATGGGCAAAACAACCAGCTAGCATCAAAATGGCAGGACCAAATTCATACATAACAATATTATCCTTAAATGTAAATGGACTAAGTGCCTCAATCAAAAAACACAGACTGGCAAATTGGGTAACAAGTCAAAACCCATTGGTGTGTTGTGTCTAGGAAACCCATCTCACATGCAAGGACACATATAGACTCAAAATAAAGGGATGGAGGAAGATTTATCGAGCAAATGGAGAGCAAAAAAAAGCAGGAGTTGGAATCCTAGTCTCTGATAAAATGGACTTTAAACCAACAAAGATCAAAAGAGACAAAGACGGGCATTATATAATGGTAAAAAGATCAATGCAACAAGAAGAGCTAATGATCCTGAATATATATGCATCCAATACAGGAGTGCCAGATACATAAAACAAGTTCTTAATGACCTACAAAGAGACTTAGACTCTCACATAATAATAATGGGAGACTTTAATTCTCCACTGTCAATATTAGACAGATCAGGGAGACAGAAAATTAACAAGGATATCCAAGACTTGAACTCAGATCTGGACCAAGCAAACCTAATAGACATTTACAGAACTCTCCACCCTAAATCCGCAGAATATACATTCTTCTCAGCACCACATCACACCTACTCTAAAATTGAGCACATAATTGGAAGTAAATCACTCATCTGCAAATGCAAAAGAATGGAAATCATAACAAACAGTCTCTCAGACCACAGTGCAATCAAATTAGAACTCAGGATTAAGAAACTCAGAACCACACAACTGCATGGAAACTGAACAACTGGCTCTTGAATGTTGACTGAATAAACAATGAAATGAAGGCAGAAATAAAGATGTTCTTTGAAACCAATGAGAGAGACACAACGTACCAAAATCTCTGGGACATGTTTAAAGTAGTGTCTAGAGGGAAATTTATAGCAATAAATGCCCACATGAGAAGCAAGGAAATATCTAAAATTGACACCCTATCATCAAAATTCAAAGAGTTAGAGGAGCAAGATCAAAAATACTCAAAAGTTAGCAGAAGACAAGAAATAACTAAGATCAGAGCAGAACTGAAGGAGATAGACACAGGAAACCCTTCAAATATCAATAAATCCAGGAGCTGGTTTTTTGAAAAGATCAACAAGATAGACCACTAGCCAGATTAATAAAAAAGAAAAGAGAGAGGAATCAAAAAGATGCAATACAAATCAATAAAGGGGATATCACCACTGATTCCACAGAAATACAAACTACCATCAGATTACTACAAACAACTATATGCACATAAACCAGTAAACTTGGAAGAAATGCATGAATTCCTGGACGCTTGTGCCCTCCTGAGACTAAACCAGGAAGAAGTCGAAACCCTTAATAGACCAATAACAAGGGCTGAAATTGAGGCAGCAATTAATACCTTACCAACCAAAAAAAAAGCCCAGGTCCAGATGGCTTCACAGCCGAATTCTACCAGACATACAAAGAGGAGCTGGTACCATTCCTTCTGAAACTATTCTAAACAATCCAAAAAGAGGGAATCCCCAGATAATTTTATGAGACCACCGTCATCCTGATACCAAAACATGGCAGAGACTGAACAAAAATAGAAAACTTCAGGCCAATATCCATTATGAACACAGGTGCAAAAATCTTCAATAAAATACTGGCAAACAGATTGTAACAGCACATCAAAAAGCTTATCCATCACAATCAAGTAGGCTTCATTCTAGGGATGCAAGGCTCATTCAACATAGCAAGTCTGTAAGCATAATCCACCACATGAACAGAACCAAAGACAAAAACCACATATTTATCTTAATAGATGCAGAGAAGGCCTTCAACTAATTTCAACAGCCCTGTATGCTAAAAACTCTCAATAAACTAGGTATCAACAGAAGTTATCTCAAAACAATAAAAGCTATTTACAACAAACCCACAGCCAATATCATACTGAATGGGCAAAAACTGGAAGCATTCCCTTTGAAAGCTGGCACTAGACAAGGATGCCCTTTCTCACCACTCCTATTCAATATAGTATTGGAAGTTCTAGAGCAATGGCAAGAAAAAGAAATAAAGGGTATTCAACTAGGAAAGGAGGAAGTCAAATTGTCTTTATTTGCAGATGACATGATTGTACATTTAGAACAACATATCGTCTCAGCCCAAAATCTCCTTAAACTGACAAGCAACTTCAGCAAAGTCTCAGGATACAAAATCAATGTGCAGAAATCACAAGAATTCCTCTACACCAATAACAGACTTAAAGAGAGCCAAATCAAGAATGAACTGCCATTCACAATTGCTGCAAAGAGAATAAAATACCTAGGAATACAACTAACAAGGAACGTAAAGGACCTCTTCAAGGAGAACTACAAACCATTGCTCAATCAAATAAGAAAGGATACAAACACATGGAGAAACCTTCCATGCGCATGGTTAGGAAGAATCAATATTGTGAAAATGGCCATTCTGCCCAAAGTAATTTATAGAGTCAACACTATCCCCATCAAGCTACCATTGACCTTCTTCACAGAACTGGAAAAAAACACCTTAAACTTTATATGGAAACAAAGGAGAGCCCATATAGCCAAGACAACAGTAAGCAAAAGAGAACAAAGCTAGAGGCATCATGCTACCTGCCTTCAAAATATACTACAAGTCTACAATAATCAAAAGGGCATGATACTAGTACTAAAACAGAGATATAGAACAATGGAATAGAACAGAGACTTTGGAGGCAACGCCACACATCTACAACCATCTGATCTTTGACAAACATGACCAAAGCAAGCAATGGGGAAAGGATTCCCTGTTTAATAAATGGTGTTGGGAAAACTGGCTAGCCATATGCAGAAAGCAGAAACTGGACCCCTGCCTGACACTTTACACTAAAATTAACTCCAGATGGATTAAAGACTTAAACATAAGACCTAACACCATAAAAAACCCTAGAAGAAAACCTAGGCAAAACCATTCAGGACATCGGCATAGGCAAGGACTTCATGACCAAAACACCAAAAGCATTGGCAACAAAAGCCAAAATAGACAAATGGGACCTAATTAAACTCCAGAGCTTCTGTACAGTGAAAGAAACAATCATCAGAGTGAACCGGCAACCAACACAATGGGAAAAAATTTTTGCAATCTACCCATCTGACAAAGGGCTAATATCCAGAATCTACAAAGAACTAAAACAGATTTACAAGAAACAAAGGAACCCATTCAAAAGTGGATGAAGGACATGAACAGACACTTTTAGAAAGAAGACATATTTGAGGCCAAGAAACATGAAAAAAATGTCATCATCACTGGTCATTAGAGAAACGCAAATCAAAACCACATTGAGATACCATCTCATGCCAGTTAGAATGGTGATCATTAAAAACTTTGGACACAACAGATGCTGGAGAGGATGTGGAGAAATAGGAACATTTTTACACTGTTGGTAGGAGTGTAAATTAGTTCAACCATTGTGAAATACAGTCTGACAATTCCTCAAGGACATAGGAATAGGAATTTCATTTGACTCAGCAATGTCATTACTGAGTATATATCCAAAGGATTATAAATCATTCTATTATAAAGACACATGTACATGTATGTTCATTGTAGCACTATTTACAATAGCAAAGACCTGGAACCAACCCAAACGCCCATCAGTGTCAGACCGGACAAGGAAAATGTAGCATATATACACCATGGAATACTATGCAGCTATAAAAAAGGATGATTTCCTGTCCTTTGTAGGGACATGGATGAATCTGGAAACCATATTTCTCAGTAAACTGACAAAAGAACAGAAAATCAAACACCACATGTCCTCACTCATAGGCAGGTGTTGAACAATGAGAATACATGGACACAGGGAGGGGAACATCACACACTGGGGTCTGTTAAGGGGGAAGAGGGGAGGGACAGCTGGGGTAGGGGGGTTGGGGAGGGACAGCTGGGGTAGGGGGGTTGGGGAGGGATAACATGGGGAGAAATGCCAGATATAGGTGTTGAGGGGATAGAGGCAGCAAACCACATTGCCACGTATGTACCTATGCAACAATCCTGCATGTTCTGAACATGTACTGCAGAATCTGAAGTGCAGTTATATATATATGACAAGACTTTTTTGCATCACCTGAAAATTGGAAAATGTAGCACCTTAGGACCATATACCCACATGGCAACAGTCAGCTGGATTTGGATAGTGGATTCCCCTTTAAATGAGTTACATGCTCTCCGGTGTGCCACAGTCTTACACCTTTCTTTTCTCTCTTCCTGAATGCTACTTCAAGCAATTGAATTACCTACTTAACACAGGGGACCTTTGCATTTGCAGCTTTCACTTAAGAAAAATGAGGAGCCATTCTAACTCTGGTGATACTCACTATTGGTTAACTTTCAGGTATGTATTTGCATTCTACTACTTCACATATGCTGACAGTTGGATATAATTGGAATTTGCAGAAGACTATGGCTGGAGATACAAATAGTGGAGTCCATCATCACAGATTAGTGTGGTGTGCCTTTTAAAGACTTAGTGAGATTTTCTAGGAACAAGCAGGTGGAGCAGTGGAGAGCAGGGCCAGGGGCAGTAAGAATGAGTGACTGTTATCTGTCAGGACCAGGAGTTTGGTTCTTCTCTGTTGCTGTGATAACAAGAACACAAGATCTCTTCGGATATATAGTTTTTTAAATCTCTCTAAAGGCATTGTGAAAGTGACTGGGGAGTATGATCTCAGGCTCTTTCAACTTAAATTTATAAAGGACCTACTAGGTGGTAGCTCATAATCTGTGTGAATGACATGTTTATAAACAATTACAACATAGTAGAGATGCTGTTTAAAAAATGAACAGAGCATTTTCTAAAGCCCAGGAGGGCTGTGACTTGGCAAGAATAAACAAAAAGCCTGTGGTAGTAATAGGTGAAGAATATTTTGGTGATGAGGATTTATCAGGTGGGCTAAGGGGAGATACACTGCAAATAAATTTTAGAGATTTCATTCACTCATTCATTGATTCAATCATTTATTCACTTACTTCTCAACTCAAGAATTCCATGAATGTTTACATAGGACCTACAGAACTGAAATACGAAAGACTCTGTCCTCAAAAAGCTTGTAGTATGGAGTAAGAGATAGATACAAATATTAACAGTTAAAGCCAACAGATCATAGAATAGCAATAATTAGAAAGTAGCAAGGATGCCTGAATCTTGATTATAAAATTCCAGAGAAAACATGATTTCTCTGAGAATTCTTAACACTATGGCTAAGCTTTTAAGACTATTTGTAATGAAGGAATAACAAAGAGGAGAAATCTAATGGGCTAAAAATGCTATGGTCTAAGGAAAAATAAGGAAGAAAACAAATTCAATTATACTGACATCTACTGAATCAAAGAGAAGTTGGTTCTTCATTAATAAAAGTTTTTAAAATATATTATTTTTAGCAATGTTGATGAAAAAGTTAAGATTGTGGACTTTGCAAGTTTTATAAGTTTTAGATTAATTGGCAGAAAAGTAAAACAAAGGAGGCTAGTCTAGATCAACATTTCCTAGAATACGTATATGTATGAGACATATATGATCATATTTCTGGGAACCTAAGATTCTGTCAACTTTGAGACTCCTCAGAAATATTTTTAGGGGAAAAATGAAGGTAAGGCATTATCAATTTTAAGGTGTAACTTTAGAAATATTAAAGACATGAGAAATTGTCCAAACCCAATAAAGACAGAAAACTTCACCTCTCATCTTCTATCCTCTACCTAAGCTCCCAAGCAAGGCAGGTGGAAGGCTCACCTTCTCCATCATGGGTTTCTTACTTAGTTTTACTAGTAGGAAGTTTTACTAGTCATAGAAACTTTTGAGTTTAGAATTTTGGAAGTTCGAGGAAGAGCTTTAAGAAGTCTCCTCTGAACTTCTACAGAGTATTAGATATCTAGGTAAATGGAGAAGGTAGAAAGTAAGTGTACTCACTTTCAACTGTAAATGTTCCCCTCTCTTCCCCACTTTGGACATGTTGATGACTAAGTTGATAGGAGAATATAATATATAGAGCAGAATTCATGGAACAGTTTGCCTTAAATAACTGTAAATGTTTCCCTGTCTGAGTCAGATTTGGTTTGGAATATTTACTACTTATCACAGCTGATTGATTGCATACTTACTTTAACTTCTCGTATCTTTATTATTTTAAATTATCCTAGGTTCTTTAAAAAAGGCAGGACTATAAAGGGAAATAAATTTGGGAGGCTGTTATAATTCTTGATTTTATGATTCTGTGGATCCATTATTAAATCTATTCAGAGCCATTTCAAAGATTAAAAAGATCCCATCCTGTAGAAATATAGAGTATCTTTATAGTGATGGCCCTCAGTGTTGAAGAAAAGAATGATCACATTTTTATTCAGGCTAAAACTTTGATGTCTTTGCCTCAGCACTGCAACATAAACACCTCATGCTTTTGAATCAGACTGGTTGTTTTACATCCAACTATCATGAGATATGAAAGAGGAAAGGATTTAGGGTTGGGCAGAACTGGAATGTAATTCTGACTCCCTCATTTAGTAGGTGAAATCTAAGTCAAGTCACCTCTTTTTTCTGATTCTAGTTCCCTCATCTGTAAGAAAAGAACGGTTCTTAGCTCCCAGGAATACTGTGAGGCTAACATGAAGTAGTGAATGCCAAGCCCATTTCTCCAGCCCTCTTTTCTGCCACTTTTTGAATTGCACTTGACCCTTTATTATTAGCAAAAGGGTTCCAAGTGCTGTCATCACATTGCTTCATAATGTTATGCCTTTGCTTTAGCAGTTTCTCATATTTGGAGATCATAATCATCCCACCTACTTTCTTCTTCAACCGATTAATTCCTGCACATCTTATTAGCCCTGACTTGCTCCCAAATCTTGCTTCTTTGTGTTCTCTCAGCAAATTGTTCTACTTTAAAGTTAGTATTTATAGTTTGATCTACAGGTCAGGGACCATATTTTTTTTCTGTATCCTCAGTGTCTGCCAAAGTGCCTGGCACATGGAAAATATGCAATTGATGTTAGTAGTCCCATAATAAAATCCATTTCAGTGAGTGACAGTAATAAGAACTCGCTCTGGTGCTGATGTTGTTTTTGTTTTCTGCCTAGCTACACACACACACACACACACACACACACACTCCCTCTGCCCCCCTCCCCCTTTCTGTCTCTCAGTGCATAGGCACAGCTTAATGCCTTTTCAATTAAAAAATATCCAGTTAATACAAAGACACAACAGTGACATGTGTCAGTGAATACAGTATTAATTATTGCCATGGTGCTCTTATTAGCTTCTTCAGAACAGGCCCCCATGTGAGTATTCAATTTAGATTTTAAAAGAGCAAGGAGGAAGGTTATTGCATGCTAATTAGCTTTAACTTCCACATTTACCTGGTCAGTTGGAGATAGCAGAATAATGCCAACTGGACAGAGGAGCTTTGGTGAAATGACAGAGGGTAGAAATTTTAGCATCCTCCCTCTAGCCTTTCTGGCCCAGCAGATTCCTTTGCTGTCATTCATTCTATAGATTCAGTGTCATAGGGTCAAGCTGGCCTTAGTGTGAACAAAAAACAGTCTCACTATGTCATTCATGAAACTGAGGTTCTATGTGTGACAGGTGAGTTATCTCTCAGTATGATAGTATGTTTCTTTTCAGTGGATGTGTTCCTTCTTTTTGTTCCTCTCTGTGTTTTCATAATGTTATGTACTTATAAAAATCTGTTTATGTCCTTTTTCTTCATGAATACTGAGCATGCTGAGGGCAAAGATTGAGGTTTTAAAATTTTTTTATCCCGAGGGCTAATATATAGCTCAATACATAATTATTAATTGAGTGAATGAAGTAATTAAACATGGGCTGAATAACCACATGGCCAGAAGCGTGTATGGGAAAGTAACGTATCTGATACAGTGATGTGGGTTCTCAACTCTGTGCTTGATTTGTGGAACTGCCGGTCCTTGAACTCCAGAGATGCAAAGCAAAGGGTTTTTCCTGCAAAATTCATCTACTACTCTTGATTCGTTCTTCTACTTTTAATCCCTACATGTTTCCAGAACCTACTTGCATGGACTGACTGAATGAAACCAAAATAAATTCCATGTTATTTTCCCCCCTAAAGCCTTGAATCTTGAATCATCTCTTGACTCAGATACGCTTTTCCTGTCCAGGGTTGAAGACACTCTAGATAGAAGGCATATTCTGCTCTCAAATGAAACTCCCAAATCTTACCAATTCAAATGTCTTAAGAAAGCAGAAGAGAAAGAAAAAAAAAGTTTTCCCATATTTCTTTTCACTTCTCCCTTTGAAATCCCTGTCTGAGATGAAACGCCTGGGTAGGATGTAAGGAGAGTGCCATGACATATAGGCCTAGGATCCTTTATTTCTGTGCTGCCAGGTGAAACCCTCAGTGAGAGGGCCAGAGAGAGTAGAGGAAGGATGGTGTTGATCACCCTCCTGTTACAAGGATTGCATGAGATAGATCATCTTGGCTAACCCTTGGGAAAACTTTTGAAGTAGGTGTTACTATTATATACTATTCTACAGATGGAGAAATTGAAGTTAAGAGATCTTCAGAAATTTGGGCAAGGTCTTACAACTAGTAAATGGTGAAACGAAGCCTGAAATCTATTCGTAGTTGGCTTATTCCAAGAGACATGCTATTAACCATCTTACCATATTGCTCCCAGGGCAGAGTAGATAATTTTATTAAAAATACTAACATACTACATTAAAAGTAACATTATTCTGTTTTTATTCTAGCTACGCTAATGCTAAATTTGCTTTAAAAAGAATTGTGAACTCCAACCCCCAAGCCTAACATCTGCCAGAGCCTTTTTTGTTGTTGTTATTTTAAGATTTTTTTCCAGTATCCCATCCACATCTTTGTAGAATATCTGTAGTTTTGGGGTGGGCAGAGTTATGAAGGCTGATTAGATATCAAAGTACCATCCGTGGGTCTCATGTCTCTTATTACCTTCCTTGGCAGTCAGACAAACACATAGAATAAAAGAAATAATAGAGAAGAGTTAATAGTGTTTGTGTTCACCAAAGAAGCAGCAGACTTTGCATATTCCCATTATGTATTTATTCCTCTGTCCTGCGTGGGTTGGTGGAAAAGCAGAGTAGTATGTATGTGTATTACTAAAAGTGATCAAAGGAAGGG
The DNA here is from genome assembly GCA_004027715.1 of Plecturocebus donacophilus. Taxonomy (NCBI): domain Eukaryota; kingdom Metazoa; phylum Chordata; class Mammalia; order Primates; family Pitheciidae; genus Plecturocebus; species Plecturocebus donacophilus. Next base: position 9,007 of record PVKP010035129.1, on the reverse strand, counting down.
AGAGAGAGGGCACAACTCTTCCTTCCTCGTGGAAAATGTATAATGGCTTGGTGTCTGATAAAGAACAGATAGCCACAGAAGCTTTGCACCAAGTCTGTCATCTCTCTGATGTCCCGAGCTCTAGAAATACTGAATAGTAGTAACAGGATTGAGGACCCTCACTACAGCGACATGTGCAACTGCATGGCCAGTGACACAGATCTACAAAAATGGAGGATGATCCCCTAATAGCTTACCTGAAACCTAATAGGTTTCTTTTTCATGGTTATTTTAGTGAGAAACCATATTTTAAATGGCATGGACTGTAACCAACTCCCTGGTACATGATAGAATGAAACAATTTTTCTTACTAGGGTGAATAGATAGTCATTATCTGACCTCAACCAGTTGTTTTTCTTGCCATTCCTCATGTTCCTCGTGGACTTTGTAATCCCACAATCCAGCCAATCTGAGCATCTCTTCCTTTCCTGGAGTGACTAATCTTGTGATCTTTTACAGGCTGTTTCTTCTGATCGTATCACTTCTTTTCCCTCTTTTTCTTCCTGCTCTGCCAAACTTTGTGGCTGACTCCTCATCTACCTAAGACTTGACTCCCCTCTGAAGTCCTTCTCAACTCCTCCAAAAGACATTCCTTGTTTTGCAGTCTCACTGCTCTCTGTTAGCATGCGACATGTGACATACCAAAATATAAATAAGCCTAAGGCAGTGTTCTAGGGAGATGTAAAGAAGACCAACTTGGACTGTGCTCTTCGATCTGTTCTAGCCTTGCCAGTCTCTCAGTGTCTTATATGCCCTTAGCCTTTTTGCACACAGATCCTCATCCCTGCTATCCCCCATCAGGAAGGCTCTTCAAGCTCTGCAAATAGCTGACCTGTTCCCATTCTTGAGATCTCCACTCACATGGCATCTCTGTGCAAAGATCTTCTGTTCCTACTCGATCTGAAGTTATCCACCTCAGTTAGCTTCCATCCCACCCACGGCTGCATTTCCTTCATTGCACTCATCACAATCTGTATGTCTCTTATTTGTTGATTTGTTGATTCAAATCAACAAGTTGTATCGATTCATTGTATTTCTCCTCCCTCAGAACAAAGAGGCATGAAGACAGAAACCATGTCTGTTTTGTTCACCTGTATATCCCTTCTGCCTAGTAGCCAGGCCTGGTACATCAGAGATACACAAATAAAATTTACTTCTTAACGAATAAACAGTAAATGAAAAAGTTATTGAATGAATAAGCCAAATGGAGAAGATACCGTGGTGCCCATAGGAGGCATACCTAGCCTGATCTTGAAGACGTGGGGAAGGATACTTAGAAGAGACTTAGTTATATAGGTAAATCCTATGTGAAGAAGATCAGATTTCAGTCTGTGTTATATTTTTCCTCACTTAGGGACCTAGTGAAAGGATTTATTTTACTATTTTCAGATACAATGAGAGAACTTATCCCCATACAGTCTTCTGTCTCCCTCCTCTTATTCTTGGTGAGGGCCAAGACCTCAGATCCTCTCTGCATAGTGCATGTTTCCCCGCTCCCATTAGTCCTCACTGGAGTGTTACATAGGCCCCTGTTGCTGTTTATGCAAAGTGTCTAATTATGCATTCACTCAAAGGCCTTGCAAATGCCAAGCTCAGGAGTCTTTGCTCACCCACTAGCACTTCAAGCCGTCAGATGCCCCCTTAGCTTATTATCCTGGGAATGGCTATAGATGCTGCAGCTCCACCTCATTCGATATTCTGATTTGAGTGATTACTTTGCTCCAAATCTCCATGCCCAAAGTCATGCCTTAGAGAGGACAGATTGACCTGATATGAAAGCAGATGCTTTTTACCTTTATATTATGTTACAGAGGGAGATTTTGTATCCTGTCACTCATCTTTTGTTGTTACTTTTTTTGTGGGAGGAAGAGAGTATGTGAAATTATTACACAAAGTTCTTAGTGGGGGCCAATATCTATATTAAGAATTTAATAGTTCATTATCACATAATCCTTTACCCCTGCCTCAACCTTCAGTTAGGTATCACTTTGCCCACTTTAGAGCTGACCAAAGTGAGTAGAAAACTTATATATCCAGCCAAAACTCTCATAGCTACTAAGTCAGTAGAGGTATAATTCTGTAGGAGATCGGTCAGGTGACAGGAGAAGCTACAGAGAAACATGCAAACCTTCTTCAAAGGGCAGAAGGTTTTGTGTCTTTCCTTATAGCATCTCCCACCACCCCAACTCATCTCCTACATAATTATAGCCTATGTCTGAGACTCACAAAGCTCACCTTGTGTTTTAATCACTATACTGCCCTAACTAGCCCTAATATAATTACACATTGAAAAGTTATCCTGCCACATTCCTCGTGCCCGCTGTTGTCTTTGGATATTTTGTCCAGTGTACTTTTCTAAAATAATGTTTTCAACATCTTTACTGCTTGGTCTTCAGAAAGTTATGAAGGATGTATTATTTACCCCCAGATGTACTTATGATATAATTAATCTCATTCTATTCTGTAAACATTTGTTGAGAACTGATTATAATCCAAGTAAATCACTGAGCAATGGAGATATTTAGATGAATGAGGCTGGTCCTTCATCTGGAATAGCTCACATTCTACTGGGAGAGACAGTTGTTAAAGCAACTAATTACAATGATCCATGCAATAGTTGAAATAAAGACTCTTCAGTGTAGGAAAAGAGAAGAATTTGTTCTTCCAGAAGGAGCAGGAAAAACCTTCATTAGAGTAGATGATATCTGAAATGAGCATTGCGTTTACTAGCTTTTCAGGTACTTTGCACACTAAGTGGTTTTACAGCAGTAAGGTGTGGCTGTCTGAAGTGTCACCAGTGTTCCTGAAACATCACTGCCCCTGTGGTGGGCAAATTGTGTGTGGGGGAGGAAGTAGAGCAATGCAGTGAATAAGACTGATAACACAGGGGGTTCCAGGGTACATCCTGTGTTGACACAGTACAAAGTTTGGACTTCATCTTGAAGGCAATAAATAGGTAGCTTTTGGAGGTTTATAAAGCAAAGGGAATTATTGAAAAAATATATACAATATAAGTGAGAAACTCCTGTTCCAACACAGGAACATATGATCATAAGCTACAGGAAGCTACGAAAACATGCCCTCACCCCCCACATCACACCTCATCCAGGCTTTTTCCATCTTTGTTTCTACTGTGGATCTTTCATGTTAGATTTGCACTACACAAAAGATGCCAACATTTTCAGCAGAGCAGAAAAGCCTTCCAGCATCCTTAAAAGCTTGGATCTTACTGTCTCCTTGCCTTTGCTCCAATGTAGACTATCATACTTGCTAAGGGATAAGGTGAAAGAAAGGCAGGGTGATATTGATTTTAAGAACATAGGTTTTGAAGTTAGATGCCTGGGTTCGCATCATGACTAGGTCACTTCTTAGCTGTATGAACTTGGGAATGTTCTGTGATCTCTCTGCTTCATTTTTCCCAATTGTATAATAGAGAGCATTATATAATCTATCTTGTGATGTTTTGGTGGGAAGAAAATGAGTTACTACATGAAAACTACTTTAAACAGTGGCCTGGAAAGTTGTAAGTACTCCATGAGTATTTAGTATTATTCTTGCATCCTGAATTGGTTATGAATGACAAAATACCAAGCTATTGCAGTCCTTATTGGGAAGATCTGTGGAGACAGAATTGTTTACTATGAAACAGAGTTTTTCTTAGACCAGCATCTAAGCTGCTTTTCCATGTTTCCCCAAATAAGAAAGATGAGTGGCACTTAGTGAGCACTTACTTGCTAGGTGTATTTACATCATTTAACCTCACAACCACACGGTGATTCATGTGTATGTATGTATTTCTATGCTACATAATCTTTGTTTTCTTGAAAAGAAAAATGAGGCATAAAGTAGAGTCACTTGCACAAAAGCACATACATAGAAAGTGCTAGGACAAGGACTCTAAATAAGTCAGCCTGAATGCAAATTCATTATTTTCTTTACTACACTACCCTACCTGTCAAGTTAGAGAGGTCAAAGTAATTTAATTTTTTAATCTTCTATGATGAGAGCTGGCACATATGTAGACAGAAAAAATTGCTTTGTATTGTTGCTATAATTTGTGCTCCATGTGTTTATGTAACAGATGTTTATCTAAATTCTTTCACACTTTCTATCCAATTTGCTTTCCAAGCAGGCTATATATTATTATTGCTTCTTTTAGATATGGTGAAATGAAGGAATCAAGATTTAGCCCTTTTCCTTGCCTTGAGTTGCTCTCAGTTGAACCTTCCTGGGCACCTGTTAGGACTTCCACATTCTTTTTGATGATGAGCTTATCATGGCTTTATCATTGTTACAGGTTCTTTGCTTCCTTATATTCCATAACAACCTCTTGCTTGTACACACTGTTGTTTGCCAGGCATCCCTAACCTCATAATGGAAAGGTCTGAATATCAGGATGAATCCAAATAGAGAAAGTAAATGTGATGTGAAGGTAATTAAAACATTCTTTTGATCAAATTCTTTAAGAGCTGTCATGAGGATCAATAGGTACAAGGCCGCTATTTTAAGGTCTTAACCTCATTGCGCATGTTTGAGATGGGACCTAGTAAACTGGATGTGCTGAGTAGTACAGAAGATTCCAGTTTCACCTGACATGTGATTCAAACACTTCAACTCTGTAGTGTCAAGATTTACATGATTGAATTGGGGGAAAGGGGTGAGCACCTAGCAATGCCATCCAACCATCTTAATGCCATAGTATGTGCTAGTCAATGTCATATAACTCAATTTTCTAGAATATTCTGGAATTCCTCTTTTGTGGCATGCATAGAGTAAAAGCATTTTGTGGCTAACATTGATTAGATTAAAAACCATACAGGAAAAATGTGTGACTCTCTTTCACCGCTCATATCACTACACCTATTTTGCGTGGATAAAATCAGCGTAACATATAGTCATTGAACGTGTGCATAGCTTTTCTTGTATGCCTACCAAACTGGATGTTTTCTCTCAGAAATATGAACAGATTTTTTATATTTCACCGAGATATTGTCATCTAATGTATAAGTATCTGGCTTATGTAAACTAAGTGAAAAATACCTCTTGGCTTTTAGTTTATTTAAAATAAAAAACAATTTCAATAAATTATTTCAAATATTTAATTTATTTTCCAATGAATATTTCATAAAGGTTTATAAACAAGGGCGTATTTTAGTTGTGCTGACTAAACAATGCATTCATCCTTTTATTCACTCACTGAATGTGTAACTGCTTAATTTTTAACTTCTGTATCCTGAGTGCCTAAATTATGTCACAAATTGTTTTCCTTTTAATTAAAAAAACAAGTTAAGTAGATATTATGCCCAGTTTACAACTGAGTAAACTGATTTTCAGAGAAATTCAGTTTCATTTGGATACACTAGTATCCAATAGATGCTGGCAGTATTTTAAAAAATCATTTTCATTCTGAGAAGACAGGAAATTTGATAATAGCAATTTGGACAAATAGAAAAAAAATGGCCTGAGATGTAGCTCCTAACAGGGATTTTATTGTGGCATAAAGAGTGGCAGTGAAATTTCTAAATAATAAAGTAGCTGAAGGACAAAAAAATATTGAGATTTAAAGAGACAGACAGCTTTTCCTAACTAACCTTTAAGTATTTTTAAAAAGTTTCATTTGAGCTATTCATTCATTTGTAAAATATTTTTGAGAGTCTGCCATATGCCAAACAATTTCCAGAAGATATGTGGAATACATCAGACACAAGTTAGAGTGAAAACACATACACCTACATGCACACACATGCATGCACACACAATCTCCTGTCCTTGTGGAGATAACATTGTAGCAGGGAGACACAGACAATAAGTGTAATAAATAAGGTAATTATCTAGCATAATAGAATATTATAAGTACCATGAAGAAAAAGAAAAAAACAAGAGAGCGCACAGGGTACGGGCAGCGCACTTGCCTGAGACAGGCTTAGGGAGGGCCGGAGGTCATAGTGAGTAGGCCCCTACTGAGAACCCGACACGTGAGCATAGACTTTCAATAGAAAAAGGTAGCACAGAGGATATTGTGGCAACAGCACTCCAGGTGGAGAGAACATCCACCACAAAAGCTTCAAGTTGGGCTCATGCCGAGTATCTTATAGTAAGCAAAGAGACCCCAGGAAATTAAAGGAAGTATAGTAAACATGAAGTCAGAGAGACCCATGTGGGCAAATCGAGAAGGGACTTACAGGCCAAGGCAAGGAATCTTTCTTGTACTTTGGAAATAGGCAGCCACTGAAAAGGTGTGGCAAGATCTGATTTATGTTTTAAAAGGCTAATTGTGTTTTAGCTTTTATTTTAGGTTCAGGGGTACATATGCAGGTTCGTTATATAAGTAAATTGCCTGTCACACAGGTTTGGTGTACAGGTAATAAGCATGGTGTCCATTAGGTAGTTTTAAGATCCTCACCTTTCTCCCACCCTCTACCCACAAGAAGGCCTTGGTGTCTAGTGTCTCCTTTGCAGTTATGTATAATCAATGTACAGCTCCACTTACAAGTCAGAATATGTAGTTTTTGTTTTCTGTTTCTGCATTAGTTTGCTTGGGAAAATGGCCTCCAGCTCCAACCATGTTGCTGCAAAGGACATGATATCATTCTTCTTTATAGCTATATAGTATTTCATGCTATTATATCTGCCACATTTTCTTTATCCAGTCTGCCATTGATGGGTATTTTGGTTGGTTCTGTGTCTTTGCTATTGTGAATAATGCTGCAATGAACATATATATGCATGTGTCTTTATGTTAGAATGATTTGTATTCCTTTGGGTATATAACCAACAGTGGACTTGAGTCAAATAGTAGTTCTGCTTTAAGTTTTTTGAGAAATCACCCAACTGCTTTCAACAATGGCTGAACGAATTTACATTCCAACCAACAGTGTATAAGCATTCCTTTTATTCCATGATCTCACCAGCATTTGTTATTCTGGCTGCTAACTTAATAATGAGCTGCAAGGGTCAAGGGTGAAATCAGGGAGAACACTGAGGGGCTATTGTAGGCCAGGCAAGAAACTAGAAAAATGGCCAGGTTTTGCATATGTTTTGGAGACATTCTGGATATATTTTGGAGATACAGTCTACTGTGTTTCATGATGGATTGGAAATAGAGTAAGATTGAAATCAAAGAAAATAAGGATAAGTCTAATTTTTTGTCCTGAGAAACTTCCCAATCAAGAGAAGAAGTTCAGTTTGCAGCATGTTAGCTTTGAGATCAAATACCCAGCTGTTTAATAAGTGCTTGTGTATATGAGTTTGGAGTTGAGCAGAGGGCACTGGGCAGAAGTTAGAAATTGGAGAGTCATTGCCACATACGTAGTCTTTAAATCCATGAACCTAGAGAAGCCTCCCAAGAAAGTAAAGGCAGGTAGAGAAGGAGGAAGACCAAGGATCCAGCCCCGGGGGTCTCCAGAATTACAAGGTCAGGAAGAAGTGCATTCTTTAGTAATGGGAACTGAGGAGGAGAAAAAATAAGGTAGGGAGGAAAACCTAAGAATGCATGGACTTACTATGGAGGAGCAGGGATTCACTGTTTAAATGTTGCTAATAGTTGACGGAAGATAACAGTACTGAGAACTGGCCATCTGATTTGGCAGCAAGGATGTCATACATGGCCTTCCTTTAAGCAGGTCTGAGAATACAGTGACACTAGAAGTTCATTTAGAGTAGTTTAAAAATGAGGAAACATTCCAGAGAAAAATGAAGATAATTCTTTTTGTTGTTGTTTTTGAGATGGAGTTTCCCTCTTGTCACCCAGGCTGGAGTACAATGGCGTGATCTTGGGTCATACAACCTCTGCCTCCTGGGTTCAAGTGATTCTCCTGTCTCAGACTCCTGAGTAGCTGGGATTATAGGCATCCTCCACCATGCTGCCTAATTTTTGTATTTTTAGTAGAGACGGGGTTTCACCACATTGGCCAGGCTGGTTTCGAACTCCTGACCTCAGGTAATCTGCCTGCCTCGGCCTCCCAAAGTGTTGGGCTTACAGGCGTGAGCCACCATGCCAAGTCCAGATAATTCTTAAAAAGAATTTAAATGCAAAGGGAGCTAAGAACTAGAGTGGTACCTGTAAGGTGAAGATGAGTTCCAAAGAGTTTTTGTTTTGCTATGAAAGAAATAGAAATTAAGAAGTCATGACAATTAGAGAAGCTTAATATAAAAGAAAAATGTATTATATAATAGGGAGAAGATTTACTAGATTAGTCAGAAAGTAAATGAACTGCAGATGTATAAATCTGTCTGACAATCATAAGGTCTAAACAGGAGTCCATATTCATGATTTAGAGGGAGACTAATCAGTCAAATTGTGTATTGTTTTTTTTCTCTATCCCCAGTCAGCTACTCATATATGAATAGAATAGGTCCAGAATTGGATTAAATAAGAGTTTTGCTACATGAATTCTGCAAACAATGAGAGAGGTCAGGAAGTTAAGCTGACATGCAAAGAAGTAAATATGTTGGCTGTGGAATTTAAGCTATTTAAAAAGGGAACACAGGACTTCAAATGGGTAAGGAACAGAAATGAACTGCTTAGATAAAGGAAGAGAAAGACTTGGTGAGGTCAAAGGATTTTTGGTATTGGGTGTGCTGGAGGAAGTGAACTGGAAAGTTAAGATATGGTAGTCCAAGAGATGGTGCATGAATTTGAGGTTATAGAAATATTGCACTTACAAAAAAATAAGATCTATGGAGATCTAGGTAGTAAGTGGATAAGGTAGAGTAGAAAAAATCATTTGGGGACAGGATTGAGGTCACAAAGATGATAGGTCAGAGTACTTGGAAGACAATCTAATATAGATTCTCCATATGTATTTTACATAATGTATGTGCATATATATGCATTTTGATATGTACATATATGTCAATATATGTGTGTATAACATACAAGTGCTAAGACAGAGTAATATTGCAGAAAATAACAATAAACTAGGAATGATGGGTGGCGAAATCTGAAGCTGGAAATTTTCAGAGAATG
>PVKP010035128.1:0-23585 GCA_004027715.1 Plecturocebus donacophilus | reverse complement strand
CTTACCTGGATGCCACTCTTCTGCTTCTGCAAACATGGCAGCCTCCGTCCCATGTCTTAGTCTGGTCCCATTTCCTCCTGGATCTTCTTGTTCGTTAGGTTAATGGCAGTCAGAGAGAAAGACAAGAGGTCACGAGCTCAAAGGAGAAAAGTAATGAGGGCAGCTTCTGGCTTGGTCTACATGCTTTGGCAAGGCATCCTGAACCACGGGAAAGTCTGGGCTGTAGCAGAAAATAAGAGCTTACATTTCTCATGGAGTCCAAGAAAAAGGAGGTGGTGGGGGCTGGAGTGGCAGAAATAACAGGTATCATGATAAAACAAGAGCACTGCAGAGGGAATGGGAACGTTCCCTGGAGTCAGACAGACATGGGGAGATCCCCGCCTGACACTGGCTGTGTGACCACAGACATGGTCTTAGTGTTTGATGGAGATTTGACAGATATCAGCAAAAGAATCCTGGCACAGAATGGTGGGGGAATATTATCGACTGGATGAAAGGGGCCAGATTTTTGAGGATCTAGAGTCAAGCAAAGGAGTTGGGATTTTGTCTTTAATGCACTAGGGATCCACTGAAGGTTAGTGATGTTGCCTGCTCAAAGTAGTGCTTGAATGAGATTAGCCTAGCAATGTTACATTCAGTTTACATTCATGCCTGCATCTGGAAAAATAATGCAGAAATGCTGCCCTATTTATTGGTAGCCTGGGATGACTAACTGTGGTAGCCTTCAGTGCTGTCTACCAAATATTTCGAATTTTCTGCCTTCTGGGAGCATAGCATTGCACTCTCCTGTCTGTTTCAAAGTTAGATGTTACTGTGTGACCTACCTAAACCAAGGCAAGGGATTGGCAAACTTTTTCTTAAAGGACTTGATAGAAACTATTTTCAGCTTGTGGGCCATACAGTCTTTCTTGCAACTACTCCACTTTGCTGTTGAAGTATGGAAGCAGCCACGGACGCTGTGCAATGGAGCAGGCATAGCTGTGTGGCAGTCAGACTTCATGTAGAAAACAGGCAGCTCTCCAATGCTTGTGAGCAGAAGTGACACTTTTGGACAGAAGCTCTTAAGAGCTGGTGCCCAGTTCACTGCCACTGCTGTAATCCTGGAGGCACATGTGAGGGTTCAAAGCCTCTGTCAGGCTGGGACCAGTTCCGCCCCAGGTGACCACATGAGCCAAGTCCCTGTCAATGTATATTGCACAGGTAGCGTGATTAAGAGGTAAACCTGGCAGTGTTAAGCCAATGCGATTTTGATGCTGTTTCTTACTGCAGCATAACCTCTCTCTGCAGAATGATACAGTCTCATCTTTGTATGCAAAGCATCATATCACCATTCTCTTAGTCCTCATCATTACAGCGGACATTCACTAAACACTCACGGTATGCCAAATACTATGGGGAGGACTTCACCAACATCATTTCAGTAATTCCTTCTCATAACCTTATGACACGAGTACTGTGATTATACCCATTTTTGCAGAAAAAGAAAATGGAATTTCCGAGAGGTGAATGAGCTTGCCTATTTTCTCACAAATGGTTAAGTGGTGGAGGAAGTGGGATGTGAGCCCAGATCTTCTCATTCTAAATCTGAAGTTCCTCAGCTCTGCGCATCTTGCCTCAGGTCCAGGCCTTTGGATTTTTTCATTTTATCTCGTGGCCCCTTTGCTACTTTGATCGCTGTTCCTGGCTGCGTGTGTCATTTTGACATGATACACAGTGGCCCAGTCACAGGGCAAGAATGAAGAGTCTTGCTTCCAGAAAAGCATTGCTCTGAGCAGTGGAGGAAATCGCCCGGAGGGATGAGTTGGGTTGGCAGTTCTGACACACACAGTAAGAGGACCCCGTGGAGACTGGCAGATCCTTAAGAACCGTTAGTCATGTACCCCCATGTTTCTATCAGTCATCCAAGGCCAGTTGTCATCTCTCCATTCTCAGTCCTGTTCATGTCTTTCTTTGAAAGGAAAGAATAATTTACATTCTGGAACTGTCTTAAGAAATTGTGCTACTCCCCTTCCTGGCCTGAACAAGCTATGACTGTCATCGCTGATGGGTTTAAAGACCATTTACCAATCTTGTATTGCAACAGCCTTCCTCTATTGGACCCTACAAGAAGAAGCCACATAATGAGTTCTTACAATTCTCAAGAGCTACCATTGAAGATACTATCCATTTTGCTATTCAATGTTCCTTACTTAAAGTCTCATTTAATTAATTTTTCTATTTAGTATCATGGAATTTTTTTCAATAAAATTATACCTTTCCCAAATCAAAAATGAGCATTGCATAAGCAATTACATTTCCTTTTTTACCTTGCCTGTTGGAAACCAGGAATTACTTGATACTTGAAAATATACCTGTTTTGACTGAGGATCATGGTAGATAATCTTCACTCATTCTCCCCCCGCTCCTCCTTCACCTCTGTGGGTTCAGAGATCTGTTTCTGACGTTAAGTTTTAAAGGTATAACATGCTATTGTAGGTCACTGAAAATCCTTCTTGGAAGTAGATAAGATGTTAATTATAATTTATAACTTCACTAGGCCATGTGATAGCAAGTCAGTGAGGAGTACAGAGGTAACATTCTGAGCTCCTGCTTGCCTCTACCTAGTTGAGAGTTCTTGTTGTATATTATCTAAGAGGGTCATCCCTCAGTGTGGGATACTTTGAAGGTACAGATCCACTTCCTTTTTTTACAAAGACAATTCAAGGTATCCTTTTTCTAAACTCACTTCATGCATGAACCAATGATCCAAAAAACAAGTTGTGGGGCCATTAGATTTGATGAAATGAGTCACAGCAGCAGAAGCCTTTTATCAAGCACTTGCTTGCCAGACATTATACTGCTCATCTTGCATGCTGCACTGTTTATCCCTCCAGCCTGTGAGATATGTCTTTATTGGGCTGGGGAAACTGAGGCTCATGTAGGTAAAGTGACTTGCCAGGACACACAGTCAAAGAGAGACAGAACAAAGATTTAAACACAGGTATTTGTGACAAGAACTGCACTTCTTCTACTTTGCGACAGTCGATTCTTGATGGTGATGATGGTGTCAGGTACTATTCTGCTACATGCTAGGTACTATTCTAAATGGTTGATTGTGTTAATGTCCCTATGATAGGTTCTACTGCCACCATTTTACCAATGGGGAACCAAGGCACAGAGAGGTTAAGTAACTTGCCATTGGTCACATAGTAAATGGTGGAGGGGGGATTTGAATCTAGACAGTTTGGCTCTAAAGTCCACTTGTTTGCTATTCTGTACTCTCTTTGGTCATTTTGGTCTATAGATATGGTAGATATATCAAGATCTTGGATCATGAAGCCTGGATCCTGGTTCCCATTCTGCCAAATACTATGTGCCAAATAGTACAGGGAGGACTTTACCAACATCGCTTCAGTAATTCCTTCTCACAACCATATGACACGGGTACTGTTATTATGCCCATTTTTGCAGAAAAATTGAATTTTTCAAGAGGTGAATTAACTTGCCTATGAGCTCGTCACCTCCTTTCTGTACCAAGCAGGATCATGGTTAGAAGACCAGAACCACACCATTTACTTTAGCGGAGTTGAAGGAAGGAATTGGTTAAACAGGCATGGGAGGCCTACCTTGAGGTAACATAGAGATAGAACCACAGGAAGCAGCCGCCACCCCCAAGGCCAAGGGAAAAGAGGACAGAAGCTTGGAGAAGTGGGCTTTTAGAACTACAGCTCAGCCTTCAGAGGAGCGACCATCACTTGGCTGGTGTAGCTATCTTAGGTCCTTGGAGGAGGGCCTCCCAGCAGCAGACCCTGGAGAACTGGGCCCTGCACAGAGGCTGCTGGTACCTCTGAGGGGCATGGCGAGGCAGGTTCTGGGAGTGTGGGAAAACGGGAAACCAAACCAAGTTCAAGGTCAAAGTGAAGAGCCATGGCTGGGGGAGCTACAGCAGCCCTCCGCCTGCCTTGCAGCCTCCCTCTAGTGCCCCCTGTTGGCAGAAATTAACAGAGAGCCAGCTGTCAAGGAGCATTGTGATTTGCAGATTTTCTGATTTCCAGCCCAGTATAACTGAACAGAGACCAGCATGGGGTGTTTAGGGCTGAGAGATAAGAGCTTCATAAATGGTACACATTCTTCTGCCGCCATTTCTTTATTGATAAAGCGATGAGATTGGACAGATGGTGAGCAGGGAGCAAATGATACTCCATTTCCCCCTCTCCTGGGCTTTGATCACAGCAAAAAGATAAAGCTTATCAAGTTCACCTCTCCTTCTCCCCTCTCTCCACTTGACAGTGAGGATCATGAGGCCTAATATATTCTTTCTCCCAATATTTGTCTAGTGCAAAGGACAGTTCCTGGTGAGGGCTGCTATTCTGTGCTTGAACTATATAACTACCAGATTTGGACATGTTCTTAAGTCACCAACTATTTAATGACCACAGAGGGTGTGCCCAGCTGTGGAGAAGAAGGACATGCTTGAGGCATAGTCTGGCTGTGAATGAACTGACAGTCTTCTTATGTGAGTGACATGAACTTAACAAGCAAAGAGCAGGTTCTTGCTTACATGATAAAATGTCTCAAATCTGAGTAGGTTCAGGTAGAGTTTGAGTTCAGGAAAGGGAGAGTGATCACATGACTTAGAGTAATTGTTTCTTACCAACCTCCAATATACTCACTCGGAGACACCATTCCTCCAAAAGTATATGTGCTTGGAAAAAGCTATTTTATTCTGCTATCTCTAGAGGCTTCCAGTGTTGTGCCCTTCCTTGGCGTCTTCTTCCCATCATGAGTCCAATAATGTGCAGTTTCTCATGTTTTAAAAAATTAAGGTGGAAATATCAAGGGAACATTCAGAAGTTACTTGTTCATACTTCTTCTGCAGAAGTACCCTGCTGCAGAAAATCTGCAACAGAGAAATCGCCTTAGGAGCAGCCCTGGGTGCATCTTCATAGGCCTCCACCCAATGAGTGAGCACAGCTGACCTTTTGCTAGAGGTGTCACTGAGCTCCTTATCTAGGCCTGGGCTGGAATGTAACCTTGCAGATATGATCCCACGGGAGAGCCGCCCATCTGTCTGACAGTGGGGACATTGTTCCCTGGCCTCAAGGAAGGCTTCAGGGAGTCATTTAATGACGTCACATTTGATCTTCAGGGTTTGCAGAGAAAGATAAAGTGGCCCAGAGGAAATGAAAACATTCCTCTGGAGTCACCTGCCCACGTCAGCAAGGTGCAGGAACACTGGATTAAACAACTGAGAAGTACTCTGATGCTGGATTCTTTGAGATGATCACACCACTGACATCACTTTCCCTGACCAGAACACTGACTCTTTATGCAGGAATGGGGCTGTGTTCTTTACATAGAGTCCTCAGGCACACTCCATCATCATTTAAGATCGAAGTGTGAGTTACATAAAGCAAACCCCATCAACCTGAAATGCATAGTTTGACAGATTTTTCACATGTTTACACTGTGTGACCGGATAAGGTTATAGACTTTCTAGTACCCTGGAAGATTTCTTTAGGCTTCCTCCTAGTAAGCTCTCTTCACCCTCCCATTCTGACCTTAGATTAGTTTTTTTCTGATCTTAAGCTTTATATTACATAGATTTTAGAAGACAATACTCATTTATGTCTGGATCTTTTGCTGAATATTGTACAATTTTATTTTTACTAATAGAGAAACTGGATATAAGTTCAGAGAAGTGTTACTGCCTGAACAAGGTTTTACACCTGCAGTCCTACAATATTTTCCATTTCACAGCTCATTTGTTATAATCCATATATCCAACTATCCATATATCCATTCATCTAAACCTACCATGAGCAACAGCTTTGTGTCAGGGATGATTCTAGGTCTTGAACGTATAGGTATGAGTATGTCACCCCTACCCTCAGGGAGATCCCAGTATAGTGGGAGAGAATGATCTCAGGTGGATAATCAAACAGGACTTGTGAAGGCATAGAACAAGAGGCTATATATTAATGTGCATGCTTAGAGGAGGAATCTGTGACTGGAGGGCTCAGTGTAGAAGAGATGATATTAGAACAGAATTGTGTCTTGGACATATTTCTTGTTTTTTCTTGCCAACAGGGATGCAAACTCTAAGAAGACAGGATTGGGGTCATCTTCTATATATATCCTATAGCACCTTGCAGTCATGGAGGTAGCAGGAAATTATTGCTGAATTCATGGCCTACAACCTTTAAACATTGCGAAATGTCTTCTCTAAGGGCATGAGTACTACACCTAGAAACTTCTAACTAGACAGAAAGCAGAGAGTGACAGGTTACCACCTTAGTGATTTGATACCTAGAAAAGCTATAAAGATCTTTGGCAAACAATAATGCCAGTTTCTGCAGAGTTCCTGGTGTGGAACCCTGTAGCCAGAGAAGCATAAGGCTCTGGATGAATTTCTGAAAATCGTGTCTACCAACTTGCTTCTCTAGGTAGTGGGGAACTTTTTCAAGACTTTTTCATCCTTACAGGACATTAGAAAACATACTGTGGCAAACACATCCTAAGGTGACTCCCCATTGAATATAACCCCTTTATAACCTCCCTGTATAATCCTCTCCCTTGATCATGGCAGATCCTGTGCATCTAACCAATAGAATATGGAAAAAGTAATGGGATGTCACTCCCATGATCATATTATGTTATAGAAAACTCTGTCTTGGCAGACTGAAGAGAGTGTCTCTTATTGGCTTTGAGAAAGTATTCAGCCATGTGTGAGAGGGCCTGTGAAGAGAGCCACATGGCAGGAAGCTGTGTGTGGCCTCTAGGACCTGAGTAGCCTCCAGCCAGTAACTAGTAAGAAGGTGGGTCCCTAAATCCTACAGCTGCCAGGAAATAAATTCTGCCAACAGGTGGAATGAGCTTGGATTCTTCCCCAGTCAAGCCTCCAGATGAGAATGCAGCCCATCTGACACTTTGATTGAAGCCTGTGACCCCTGAGCTGAGGACCCAACTAAATTATGTCTACACTTCTTACCCACAGAAACTGGGATATCATTCATATGTGTTGTTTTAAGCTGCTAAATTTATAGTGATTTGTTACAAAGCAATAGGTAACTAATACTGCACTTATCTGCAAACACTGATTGTGTCAAAACAACCCTTGTGTGATGTGTAGTTCTACAGAGACTATAAGTCTTATATACACCATACACAGGATATAGAGTAATAACCAATAAACTATTTTTATGATTTCAATTAGCATTTTACTTTAATACTACTGTGGACTCTGACTTATCTAAGAAGTAAATAAGGGCACTGCATTGTTTACGACATAAGTTTAGTTGCTCTAAGAGAGACCCTAAATCAGTATCTTTTCTAACATTTGTAGAGCTCAGGGCAAGAAGATGAATGAAATACCATGCCTAAATAATTAAAAGTTATAAACAACTGTTTAATATATCCTATTCAACTATACTGACAATATACCTTTATAATGACAATATATGTGGAAAGCTGTGGTCTTGATATCATTGAAAGTTGGCAAATATTAAAGGTAATGGAATTTATTATTATGCCTGTTAAGTATTCTACTGATGGACAATGTTTGTATGAAATAAGATATACATTTAATTCATAAATTATATATTCTATAACAAATTGTTTTGCCTTCATTTCAGAATAATCCTTAATGTTTTTTAACATAACTAGTATTCAATTGTCAGAAAGGACCTAAAAGACTAAAAAATGTGTGTCAAATTTGAATAAAGTACCATCAAAATGTAAATTTAAACTAGTCAAAATTAAAGCATTCTAAATTAATGTTTTTAAAAAGTTTTAAACAACATTTAAAATATCTAAAATTTAAGATCAAAACACATGAATAATACCATATTTTAAATTTACATTTAAATAAGGTTGAAATTGTTAATTTTTAAAACACTTATTTGAATCATCATTTTTGTAAAATAAAACTATTTTTAATTCTAGCTTTTCAAGTCAATATAGTTGCCAATGTAAAGGATCAATTTCACCTGTATCAAAATATCCCATATACCTCATAAATATATACACCTACTACATACCCACAAAAATTAAAAATTAGAATCAGTTTCACGTGTCACACATATTACCTCTAGACCTATCTAGATGTGTATATATCTAAAGGTTATGAATTGTTTAATATTGCAAACTATTCCATAACTTTCATATGTAACTCTTGTTGATAGCACACTACTTCAATGGTACTGGTAGAACCAAGAATTGGAAGATAAATAGAATCAAGAAAATGAGTATTCTTCCCTTCTGGGAAGCAATCCTTTTTGGCTATTCAGGAATCTGTTGCATTGCTGGTCTCTGAGGGAGGATTTGATGAGTCAATACTTAAGGGCTGGCACTGCTCAGGTTCTCCCTGTACTCGGAGTCTGTCCCTGATGCTGGCGATGTCACAATCCCCAATCTTTCACAACATTTGGACACAGTAGCCTTTTGTTTTGAGGACTAGGGCAAGAGATGCAGAGAAATGTTTCCCTGGAGGCTGAATATTAGTCACGTAAGTGGATGTTCAGGTGCCCACTCGCTCGTGCTGTGTCGGTGCCCAGCACTGGATCCTGAGCGACTGTGGTGGCCATGGGTTCTTTCATAATTTTGTAGGTGAGAGATCCAGGGCTTCCTGATGAATGGGGCTCAGTACACATGCCCCTCTTCTGTCTCAGTTGTGGTGGAAGCTGCAGCCCCAAGTATTAGTTGTTTAAGCAATCCAGAAATTTACTTTCTTCTCATATAACAGTGCAGGACAAGCAGTCCACCATGGCACAGCAGTTCACAGCCTCAGGGACCAGGCTCCTTCTATATTATTGTTCCCTTTTCCTGAGATAGTTCCCTCATCTGCATGGCTCAGAGTGGCTCCGATCATGCCTGCAGTTTAGCCAGAAGGAAGGAAAAAAGGATGAATGGCAGGGCATGCCCCTCTTTTTGCAGACCTGATCCTGCAGGTGCACACATCAATTCTACACACATCCTGCTGCTCATGAACAGCTGAGAGATGGAGTTTTCCATGAGTGTCTTAGTGCCCAACTAAAAATTATGTTTCTGTGGAAGAAGAGGAGAACACCATTTGGATGACAACTGGTAATCTCTGCCACAGTGTATTTTTTAAATATAAATTTGGAAGGGATCATGATCATTTAGATTCAAGGATACAAGGTTGCCCAAGTTCAGTTCTGCTTTTCCAAAACAGCAGCCAGATAGGAAAGAGCTTTGAATGGTTTTAAGCACATTGCAGGCCAGAGGCTACCTGAAAGGTAAAGCCGAGGTTCCTCTTTCCAGACACTTTGGGAGAAAACGGGGTTCAGATCTACAACCAGCCACAAACTAGTAATGTGACTGAGCCAGTTACAGTACTGCTCTCAGCCTCAGTTCTTTTTTTCCATAAAATGAGGGATTTGGACTAGACTTTCTGGTTTACAAACTAGGATGTCTCAGTATTGCTTCAGGTATCGGGGGCTGGCTTTGAACACTTCTTCCCTGTGTATTTATTAGCCAAAGACACTCCATTTTTATTGGTTATGTGTCTTAAGACTCTGTATAAACCTTTTGGGGGAAAACAAAGTGGGGGTTTCTACTGCTACAAAGAAAGTTGAAAATGCCTGGGCAGTGTGATACCTAGTGGAGGCAGCTTGGCATCAAGTCAGCTTGCCTGGATTTAAACCCCAGCTCTGCTGCCTGGCTTCTGTGGCACCTCAGGCTGAAGTACTCAGCTCTCCTCAGCCTCTAGAATAGGATTTCCTTATCTACAAAATACGGTTATTGTTATTTACTTCTCAGGATTGTCCTGGAGCTTAAATGAGATAAAATATTTAAGAGGGCTTGTATTAGTCAGGGTTCTCTAAAGACAGAACTAGTAGGAGAGGTAACTATAGGAGGGGGAGTTTACTGGGAGTATTGACTCACACGATCACAAGGTGAAGTCCCACAGTAGGCCGTCTATGGGCTAAGGAGCCAGGAAGCCAGTCCAAGTCCCAAAACCTCAAAAATAGAGAAGCCAACAGTGCAACCTTCGGTCTGTGGCCAAAGGCCCAAGAGCCCCTCGCAGATCACTGGTGTAAGTCCAGGAATCCAACAGCTGAAGAACGTGGAGTCTGATGTTCAAGGGCAGGAAGCATCCAGCATGGGAGAAAGATGGAGGCCAGAACACTCAGCCAGTCTGCTCTTTTCATGCCTGCTTTTATGTTGGCAGCTGATGAGATGGTGCCCACCCAGACTGAGGGTGGTTCTGCCTCTCCCAGCCCACTGACTCAGATGTGAATCTCCTCTGGCAACATCCTCACAGACATACCCAGGAACAATACTTTGCATCCTTCAAGCCAGTGACGTTGACATTAAATATTAACCATCACAGGGTTTAACTCACATCCTAGCATAAAGGACACGTTGAATAAATGGCAGTGACTGTTACCATTACCACCACCATCAACTTTAAGGCTCCAACTTTTGTCTCTAAGGCTTTGAGTTTCTTTGAATTACTGTACAAGATGGAAGACTCGTTGATGAGGGAATAATTATTACTGGATTTTCCCCTTTGCGCTTGAATTTTTGCAGGTTTTCTCAAAATAAGGTATGGTAGAGCCAGCCCATTGCGGGTAAAACAATTTGAACAGAAGACATCATGGTCTGTAATTTCAAAG
Source organism: Plecturocebus donacophilus (assembly GCA_004027715.1). Taxonomy (NCBI): domain Eukaryota; kingdom Metazoa; phylum Chordata; class Mammalia; order Primates; family Pitheciidae; genus Plecturocebus; species Plecturocebus donacophilus. The sequence goes on along the minus strand of PVKP010035128.1, from coordinate 12,966 downwards.
GCATTATTGAAATAACATTTTTCTTAACAGAGAAAACATTAATCTTTTAAATCAAGGAGGAAAATTATTTCATTTTAATACTGCCCGTGGCAGGAAAATAAAGTGCAAAGTTTACAGCACTTGAAATAGTTAAAGAGAAGGATGAGAAGGAAAACCCTATGGTATTCTGTTTTGTCAAACATGACTTTCCAGGGACTAAACCAGACTTTGATTTTAGACCCCTGTTCATTTCAGCTTGATAAACCCTTGACAAATTCCAGTCTGTTCCACCCACAGGAAAGGGTCACATTACCATCTCAGCTACAGAGCTGATGATGTGGTTGTACCGACCTGTAGAATCCTGGAGCTGAGACCTGAAGAACATTGATTACAACTCTCTTCATGGGCCAATCAGATGTTATACGAAGAATCAAATGGGAGAAATGTGACAGGCTTCTGAATCTCCCACTCATGATTTAAAATCTTCTCTAGAACATTCTTGTTACATCTTTACTGATACTTGCAACAAGAAACTTAAGCCACTCCTCTTCCATCTCATTTTCTATCTCTGTGACTGTTCTTGCTTATAAGTCTTCAGCCTTAGCACTGAATTGATGCTCAGAGTTTATCTATAGCCAGAATCTTCTCCATGTTATGGTTGACAGATGATCGATTCTTCTTCTTGAACATATCCGATGACAGGGAACTCACTGCTTTATTAGGAGTCATCTGTTCTTTTGAAGAAGAGCTCCAAGTTATTTGAAACTTTATTCTTTTGCCCCAAAACCTGTTTTCTAATGTATATCTATCATATGTGTATGTATGTACTTAGCTTTTTTTTAACCATCTGGTTCAAGCCTACATAAAGTTTAGCCCCCTTCCCCAGGCTGCCTGGCAAATATTTGAAGCTAACCCCCCTCCCTCTCCAGGCTTGACCTCCTGAGCTCTCCCATCATCTCTGATCTCTCATGATGACCCTCCCCAGCCTGCTCATCAACCTCTGGGCTTCCCCAGTATTGTTGAAAGCGTGCTTGTTAAAGTCAGTTCACCCAAACTAGTTACCACACCTGTACCTATGTTCATTCCTGTTTTTCTCTTTTTCTCCATTTTGCTTGCAAAGCTCTGCTTGATACCCCCAAATAATTGTTTGATTAACGTTGGAGAAAAGAGGAAGAATATATACAGGCTAAGTTCTATGGTTCTTTATCCATTTTTGTATCAACAAAGATTTTAAAAAACAATTCCACCATAAAAATTTATGTATAAAACCTGGAGTTCACCAAGACCTTCAGGCCCTTTCCAGAGACTGTTCCTATATTTCACATAAACTGTGGGTAAATGCTGCATCTTTTATTACTTCTTATTCCCTTTCCCTTGGCTTTGAGAATGTGTGTGTTTTTGCATTCTCTCTAAAATGCATGAAGGTAATGTTGATTTCTATCTTTAGAAATGTTGGCGACCACACTAATGAGAAACCGTTGGCTTCATTGGTAGAAGTGTGATCATTATAATGGAGTGGGGCAGGTGTTTGAAGGGATGGATCAGGGCAAGTAAAAGCATCCCAGATCTAAAGAGAAAATGCAGACTGTGCCTCTCAAAACACTCTCTGAAAGTCAGTATGATAAACACTAAACGCCTCCAAGATTCAGGTACCTGGCCTGGGTAACTGCCTTCTGTAGAATATCTTTCTATGACCCAGATTGGTGAAAGTCATTACATGTTACCTACACAAGAAGGTGAATGTAAACCGAGAATTGGTCATATGTATCATTTTAATTAGGCTGTCTCCCTGCAAAAAGAAAACTATGTGAAGTATCTTTTGTGAAGATTCAAATTTCTATAAACCTGGATTACCATGTGCACTATGTGCCAACCAGAGATTCCTAGCTAAAGAAATAGGAAGTCCTGATATTATATACTAACTAGTCTGCAATTAGGAGACTTTTCATCTGGAAAAATTAAGTGATCAGCCATGATTTGTTTTTCTGTAAGTCATGATGTTTACCCAGTTTATCAAAGCTCAGTTTAAATTAAACTGGACCCAGAATCATTTGTTTATTTATTTAATTTTGAGATAAGGTCTCCCTCTGTTGCCCAGGCTGGAGTGTAGTGGCACCACATAGTTCGCTGTAACCTTGACCTTCTGGACCCAAGTGATCCTCCCACCTCAGCCTCCCAAGTAGCTAGGACTACAGGTGCATGCCACCACACCTAACTTTTTAATTTTTTTTTTTTTAATAAAGGCAGGATCTCACTATGTTGCCCAGGCTGGTCTCGAACTCCTGGCCTCAAGCAGTCCTCCCACCTCAGCCTCCCAAAGTGCTGGGATTACAGGCATGAGTCACCTCACTGGGCCTGGACCCAACAGGGCCTTCACCCAATAAGACAAGTAAATTTCATTGTCATTGATAACTGCCTCTTTCTTCCTGTATCTTTTCAGTGAGACTTTCTCAATGCAGCGAGCACACTCACACTCCATGGAAACCTACTCATAATGCTAAACCTCCTTTTAGACATTATTTTTAACCATTTCATTCTTTTACCAAAGCTAAGCCAAATCGACTGGTGTTTCTCTCCTTTCCCCTCTGCAGTCCTTTCTCTCTGCCCTGCTAGTGAGAGAGGAGGGTCCACGGGAGGCTGGCGTGAGCAGGGATGCTGGACTGCATTGCAGAGCTGCCAGCCATGAAATCGAAATAGGATACTGGCTCCCCCAAGGAAATGCAGGCTGTGCAGCCTCTTTATTTGGGTTGGCAACAATAGGCATGCACTTTACTCTTGCTGAGGCCTGATCACTTGTTGAATATTTATTTGTCCCAAAGATTATTTAGCTATCCTCAGGAATCCAGGCTCTCTGGCCAAGTGTTCTCCTCTGGCATGGGTTCCCAGTGGGGAATGTGACTGAGCCTTTCTCCCTTCAGAAGGGGCCTTAATGACCATCGAGATGGAAGTGTTATAAGAGAGCAAAATGGGACTCCAGAGGACCCCTGACTTGCGAAGGCAGCAGCAGAGCTGACTAGAACTTGGATCTCCAAATCAGTACTCTTTCTAGGAGGCCAGAATCTCTCAAACTTTCAGGAGCATATTATTACACGAGGAACTTATCTCATAAAATGCACATTTTTAGTTCTCATGAGAAATTCTGACGCAGAATCTGCCTGTTCATGTGTATCTTCATGTGGCCATGATCAGAGATACCATCTCTATGCATGAGATCACTCCAGCCCGTCAATGTTTACTTTCTGCTCATATTTACCCAGAGAGGGGAGTGTTGCCACACAGTTAAATATGAAGATCATCATATCCTCTTACTCATTTAAAAAAAAATTATAGCACAGGCCAGATGCAGTGACTTGTGCCTATAATCGTAATACTTTGGGAGGCTGAGGCAGGAGGATTGCTTGAGGCCAGGAGTTCAAGACCAGCTTGGGCAATATAGTGAGATAGTATCTCTATAAAAATTAAAATATATATATATATAGAGAGAGAGAGAAAGCACGCATAAAGAACATTATAAAAACATTAAACTTGCAGAAAGAAAAAAATCCACCTATGGCCCAGAGCTCCAACAAACCATCTATTTTCCCTTCCATGTTTAGAGAGGTTATCCTTGTATTTAGGTAACTATCAGCCTAATAATTATTTTGTCTTATTTTCACTTCTTTTGGCCAAATATCCTCTTTATTATTTGACTTGCTAAGAAACAGGGCCCTTGAATGCTGTTAAAGAAGAAAAGCAGTGCTCAATTTTATCGAGCATTTGCTACATGACTGGGCACCATGCTCAGGGTTTTATATATGTTCCCTCATTTAATCCCATCAGCCTTATGAAGGTCCTAGTATCCCCATTTTCCAGATGAGGAAACTGAGGCTTAGAAAGGATTAATAGCTTGTACCAAATTATAAATCTTCTGAGTCCAAACTGCCTTCTAGGCAGCAGACAACAGATAGAAGATGTCTGGCCTGCAGCTCTTCATCCCCATGAAGAAGGGAGACCTAAACAGGAAACAACTAAAGAACAAAAATAGCACCTGTACTTAAGCACTGAAATGTGCCCTAAAGATACATAGTCCTGCAGGGAGTGAGAGTGGGGCAGTATCTATGTGAGCAGGAAGCCTTAAATACAAGGGAAAAAATAGGACACAATCCTAATGGCAGAGGCTGCTATTATAGGTTTGGGGCAGCAGAATGACTCGGTGAAATGAAAAGTCACAGAGCGCCCCATCCACCACGAAGCCATTCATTTTAGCTGACTCTCCAAACAGACCCTTGGCCAGAGCCACTAAACATTCCAGATTTGACTGTTTCTCTGCAGAGCTGATAATCAGCACAGACAGGACCCCAGATGGTAGGAAAGAGGGGAGACAAGTTAGAGAATCAAGCTCTGAGTAACTAAGAGTGCACATGCCACCAGGAGCAAAAGTTTTTTCCAGAAATGAAACCTCTTTTGTTGCTAGAGAGTTCAAGTTCTAAAAGCTTTTCTTATGATTTCCCTGGAGTTTCTCAGAGGTATCTCATGTCCAAGTATCTGCCATGCTTTCTGTCTTCACCATGCATTTGGCACTTAGCATCAGCAAATGCCATCATTTCATGTGCTGCCCACCACTGTCACTCCATGACACTTACTACCTGTGCACGGCACTGTAGGCCTTCATTCCTCAAGGGGGATTTGGGCTTCATGTACTACCCTCAGAGACACACTCAATAAACATTGACACATTGGCTGAGAACACCTCTCTCCCTCATGGCACAGGGTACCTGATTTGTGACTTGAATGCAGGCAGAATAGGTTTGGAACTGCAGCATTTGTTTAAAGAATAATAATATACCAGCCTGCAAAAGACCATTTTGTGAATGTTTGTATAGCAGCCACTGCAAACTGCTAAATGTATGGGTCTCAGACTTTAGCATATATTTAGCATAAATGTATGGGTCTCATTATCTGTAATGAGAGTGGAAGCCAGTGCTCCCAAACCGATTAGTGGTTGTTGGGGAGAGATTAGTGACTGGTACAATCAGATAAATAGTCTTATTTCACATACTGTCCCCAAAAGATTTTTATTTTTCAGGAACAGAGCACTTGGAGTAAGAGGACTATCTCTTGTGTACATACGTGGATGCAACTGTTAGTTAATTCAGCAGACAGCTAAGGAAACAAAATAATTTATAGTGTGCCTCCCTTCCAGGAGCTGAAGTAGCTCTCTGGGTGTCATTTATCAGGCTGTAAGAGAGCTGTAGGAGTTCAGAAGGGAGTATTTAATCTATCTGTTTTGGCAGAGATGGGGGAAACTCCATGGAGTGAGGTGAATTCCCTGAAGTCTCAGGCAGGGAGTGGTTAATTCAGAACTAGAGCCTGGTCCCAGTCAGATCTCAGTGCTTGATGCACCAAGCTCCTGGGAACCAGGAGAGGCTGATCTCAAAAGAATTATAAACATTGTGCAGCAGCGTAGATTTTTCTACAAATTCATTTGCATCACCAATCGGCTTGTCCCCACTTTCTTTCTGTGTAAATGGAAACTTCGACACCCAGTCAGTCTTCACAGTGAATCTGTCAGCACATCCCTTAGTCCCACTTCCAGAATGCACCTCACATCTCTCAGAACTCACCACCCCATCCCTGACACTGAAGTCTAAGCCACCGTCATCACCTCCCTGGACCAGCTCAGGTGGCCTCCTTACTCGTCTCCCTGTTCCCATTATGGTAGGGAACTGCAATACATTCTTTGCATTTCAGGAATCAGCCAGAGGGAACTTGTAAACATGCAAATTAGACCATATCATTTCCCTGCTTGGAACACTTCGCTGTTTCCTAGTGCACTTGGGATAAAGTCAAAACGTCTTACCATTTTAACATACAGGGTCCTGCTCTGCCCACCTCTTCAACCTCATCCCCAACCCTGCCCTTCTGGCTTCAGCCCCACTAGTCTCTTTCCTGAATATACCAAGTATCTTCTGCCCCAGGGGCTTTGCACTTGCTGTGTTCGCTGCCTGGATTGCTCTTCTTCAAGTGGTTACATGGATGGCCCCTTCTTACCTTTCTCACGCCACATGATTTTTATTTCAGAGACACCTTCTGGCCAAAATAATCTTCTCCCCTGACATATGCAATCACATCACCTGTCCCTATTTATTCCTGCTGATTTTATTGTATCTCTGTTTACTTATCTTGGTACTTGTCTTCTCTCACTGCAGTATAAATTCCACCAGAGCAAGGAACTGCTTACTAGTTTATGGCTAACACAATGCTGGGGACAGAGCAGGATGAATTTGGTGAAAGTATGAATGGATATATGAGTATACGGGCTTTGTACAGCCTGTTGCACAGAGGGAAGCAGAATACAAGAGTACCAGCCAAATTACGATTTCCCAGTTTTATTCCTAGATGTTTGTACAATAAGTTATAATTTGCAAATACTTTTTTAGATTCCAGAGAGTAAAGGAAATCAACATGTGAGCAGTGTAGTGCTGTATATGGTGGTGCTGTGGAGCTATTCCATGATATCACAGTCTCCCCGTTCACTGACTATTTTTAATAGTATGGAACTTACAAAATAATATGTACTGTAGGGTCCTAATTTTCTTTTAAAAATGTTATTGTAAGCAGAAAAGGCTAAAAGGGTGTTACCAAAGTGTTAGCCAGGCTTTTCCTGGATGTTAGGGCTATTCTTTCTGTTTTGCTTTTCTTTTATTATCTGATGTTTATCTGATGAATTTATAATTTTTTAAAAGTGTAACTTTTAAAAAAATAATACCAATGGTGAATCCTTTTGTGGTGGTGATGGTGTCATTGGCAAACATATTATTTTAAGACAGACCTCTTCTAAGGTATGTAGGTGCTCTTCCTGGAGGGCCCTGCCTGGTATGCCTTCCTGGTGCAGCTGCCTGGGAAGCTTTGGCTGCCTGGGGTCTAGAGAACTTGTTGTGTTCGGAAAGTGACACCTGAGAGCACCCAGCAGCAAGCCTAAAGAGTGTTGAGTCAGCTGTACGCTTTGTCAAAACACAGGAACTGACCAAGAGAGCCTGTCTTGTCCCTCAGCCTGTGGCACTGAATTCCACTCTAATTCACTCTCTGGGGTACCTGGAAGATGAGGGCTATCTGGAAATGGAACACATCCTGGCTGACTGGCACTTACCCCAGGATACCAGCATGGAGAAGCTGAGGCCCGGGCAACCTGAAAACTCAGCCAGCTTTGTGTTTGCAGAGCTTTCTCAGGGCACAAGGGGAGGCGTGGGAGAGAGAACAAGTCGAGGAGGAACCAAAGCTGGTCCTGGAAAATGCAAGGTTGCATCAGGGATGGACGGCCTCTGTCACCACAGGAGACCGAGCCTCCGTGACCAGAATCTTAGGGTGCAAAGAGACAGCAAAAGTGCTGGGCGTGAAATACGGCAAGATTTTTCTCCTTCCTCACTTCATCCTTGCATTTGGTTTTTCTCCTTTCTGGGGACCTCAGCATTGTTCGTTGAGAGCCCTTTTCTAGCTTCCTTCCTCCAAAGACCCCCAGGAGTCACGAACCCCCATTCTGTGAGCAAATGTGTGTTGGGCTCTTAGCACCGTCAAGGGCTGTGACAAAGATGGCAGAGGAGGCCAAGGAGTCTAAGCTACAGCCCCTTCCTTCATGGAGCTTCCAGGTGAATTAGAGAGGGAAGACTTGCTCTGTGGGCAAAACAAAGTATAAGGTCTGAATAGCAGAGTAGACTCAGGGCAGTACATGCCCACATCTAAACCAGGCTGGATCCAGGATTGGTGAGGGCGGGAGCTTATGCAGTATTGGGAGCCCTCCTAGAAAGAAGAGAGAGAAAATAGCTAGAGCTCCTCCCAGGTCTCTGGAAGGGGCTCTTGCTAGTGAGGAGCTCTTGGCTTAAGCTTTGTTAGTTTCCTGTTGTATTATTCAGGGTTTTCCAGAGAAATAAAATCAATAAAGTATGTGTACGCACACATATATTTATAATGACATTTATTTTAAGGACTCAGCTCACATGATTATGGAGACTGACAAGTCCAAAATCTGCAGGGTGGTCTGGCAGGCTGGAGACTCAGGACAAGCTGAGGTTACATTGAAGCCTGAAGGCCATCCACTGGCAGAATTCCTCCTTGCTCAGGGGAGGTCCTTCTTTTGTTCTGTTAAGGCCTTCGACTAACTGGAAGAAGGCCACCCACATTATGGTCATCTGCTTTACTCAGAGTTCACTAGTTTAAATGTAAATCTCATCCAAAAACACCCTCACAGAAACATCCAGAATAATGTTTGACCAAATATCTGGGTACCATGGTCACCCAAGTTGACATAAAATTAACCTTCTCACCTGGCAGATCCACCTTTGAACATGAGGTCTGCGGAGAGAAGAAGTGCTGGGTACCAGGTGGTCAGAGGAGGCTTCCTGGGAGATGTGGGCTTGAACCAGCCTTGGGGGATGGCTTGGCTTCACGGCATCTGCTGTCCTTGCACACTGAGCCTCAGCGTGAACCAAGGAGTCTGTCCCCTGGCCTTGTTAGAGGTGGGAAGGATTCTGGGATGGCTGGAGGGGGTGGTAGCCTTTGGCCCAAGGGGTCATCAAGGTGTCACATGTGGCCCACTTGCTCCCACACTATCCCCCTCTGGGAACCTGCGTTTTCTTTTTCTCGTCCCTGTCCCCTCCCATTCTTCATCACCCTTTCTTCCCATCTTTGCCCTCCTCCCTGAGGTTAAACCTGGAAGCGACCAGGCCCTTCAGGCTCCCAGGAAGTTACAAGGGGTAACTCTTGTTACAAGGGGTGCATCCAGCAGATGCGCTTTGTCCAAATCCTCAGAATGAACACAGCTCGGTCCCATGCCCAGATCCTCGAGAAGTTCAGGGGGCTCTTGTGTGTTCCCCAACCCTGTGCCCGAGTGACGCTTTGCAAATGTTAATTTGCCCGTGATATCGTTTATTACACAGGTGTACTCTGTCAAGGGAGCCCCTCTGCCCATAGCACAGGAAAAGAAGCCTCCTGGCTATCTCCTGTTAATATGCAAGACAAATGGGTGTTGTCGTTAGGCCTTGTTGCTGTGAAGGGAAGGGAGAGTGTCACCATTCCAGCCTGGCATTTTTGTCCCTCTTACCACCCCGCCCTCCACCCACTCATCTTGGCCACATGGCCTCCATTTCAGCTCCTGCTGTGTTTCCTCAGCTGGCTCATGCCCGAACATCCTGTGGACCACATGGTCAGAGGAGGCTTCCTGGGAGAGGTGGACTTAGACCAGCCTTGGAGGATGGCTCGGGCTTCATGGTATCTGCTGTCCTTGCACATTGGGCTTCAGGGTGGACCAGGGAGTCTGTCCCATGGCCTAATTGGAGGTGGGAAAGATTTTGAAGGAACGAGTCCCCTTGGAGGGGAGGTTCTGAAAGCAAGAAACTGACAGCAATCATCTGAAGAGGATGCAATGGATAGCATTGGTTCCATGAGGCCACAGACATTCCCATCTGGAACCTTCCTTCCTGATGCCCACCACCAGCTTGAGGGATTGCCTGAGCTCCAGAGGAAGGAGAGGCTGCAGCTGTGTTTCCCACTGCAGGCCAAACCCAGCCTTGAGACCCTTCTGACTTGAAAGCAGAGCTCAACACTCTGCCACTGTGTTGTCTTCAAACCAAAGTTGTTGCTTATAAGGACCCCTTGCCTGCATTTAGCTCTTAGAGCATTGGACACACTTCCTCACAGTAACCTGGCAATGAGGGCAGAGCCTATGTTACCATCCCATTTGAGAGAGCGGAGGTGAGGCCCGGGAACTGAGACAGATCCCTTGCCTGGTACTGCCTGCCTGGGGTGTGACACAGAAAGCAGGGTCTCCCAGGCCTGTGAGTTCGGATGGTGTTGATCAGGCCATATCTGAGACCTGGCTGCACAGGGGCCTCTCCGAATCTTCTCGTGGGGTTTGTGAGGCAAGTCTGGTGACAGCAGCTTTCTCCCTAATGTCTTAGATTCTCATGTGAGCCCACAGGGCTGTCACGCATTAGACAGACTGGGAGAGGTGACTCGAGGTGTTCTTTCAAAGCAGAGGAAACAGATTTTGTCATCAGGGAATAAGCTCCCACCAGGCCACCCCACCCATCGGTCCCTGTGGTGACTCGTGACCCTAGCTCCGAGGTAGCGTTCCAGGCAGTGGGGGCTGGGGAGGAGGGAGCCCTCTTCCCATTGTAGCCCTCCCCAGATGCTGAGTTGCAGCTAGTTCAGCTAATTGGCAAGAAAAGGAGAAGCAAAAATAGTGAAAATCTGTGAATTAATAAAACAGCCTTGAAGCAACCGCCAAAATGTGTACAAATCATGAAGTAATTAGAAGTGTGAAGAATTCTATCGGGTTGGCTGTTTCCAAATCCAACATCTGATCGCTTTAGGAGGCCAAGGGCTGGCAGGCCACAGGGAGTAGAAATTCTTTCCATTGCCATCTGATCTCGCCTCCCTGGGGCCTGGGTTCCCTTGAAATCCTTGCAAGGTTCTGGCAGTTTCCATGGGACTTGCTAGAATCAAATGTTGGCCTTTTAGGGGCCCGTTAAGCACACGCAACACCTTATCCAAGTAGCATCTAATATTTTAGAATAATGCTGTTAAGATTTCACAAAGTGTTTTTTGGATCCATGTTCTTATTTAATCTCTCACTATCACCAAATGTTTTTATATCAGTGTTTTTCGGAGGAGGGAAGCGAGGCCCAGAGAGTGAAGTGACATCAGCTCGATTTTAAGAGCCAGTGAGGAGCAGAACCAGGGCTAGAGCCAGGATCCCCTGATAACCTCTCTGACCTCTCTGCTACCACCCACATTCCTCCCGTGCGCTCTGCTGCCATCTCTCAGCAGTGCCAGGCAATCGCGTAGCACAGTTCTGTCAGCTACTGTTCTCTCTGGCCATGGTGTATTACATTTAGGTAAGTTGTTCAACCCATTTGTTTGATTAATAAACTAAGACCCAGGCACATTTAGTGATTTGTCAATTTTCCATTTCATTTTATATCCAGATTAGACGAGGGAGAAAAGTATTTTCTTTGTCCTTTTGGAAGCACATTATAGAAAGAGATTTCAGGACTGAACTGTCCCTAATGCAGAAGGGTCGAAGCAATATGTGATGAGAGTTTCATTGCTTGGCTTTGTGCTCTGCTTTGTGGGCGCTTTCTCAAGAGGAAGTGCTCACATTCACTCAGATGAGGGAGGGCATTGCTCAGGGCTGGAAGTGTGTATTCAGGCTTAGAAATTCGAAACCAGAGCAGAACCCTGAGAGAATCATATAACAAGCTTGACGTGTATTGTTAATTCCCTAAGCAGTAGCAGAAAGCTCCCAGGAGGCCAGCGTTTACATGGTTTACAGCCAGACTGGGCAAACAACAGTGTGATTAAGTTACACGTATTAGTTGGTTCCATAACCAGAATAGAAATATATGTTTTAATTTAGGATGGAAAGTCTTCAGCAAAGCACTTGCTGCTTGCACAGACTTGTCTCTGTCCTCAAGTTTGGCCAACAGTGAAACGCTCTGCGGGAGAGGAAATTGGGGAGTTGGAGGCAGGTCCAGGAACATAATTTGCAGGGCACATGTGCAAGATGAAAATGCAGGCTCCTTGTTCAAAAATGATTAAGGAATTCAAGACAGTGACAGCAGAGCATCAGCTAAATGTCTGGTCCTTTCCAGCATCATGGGGCATTGTGTGACTCCATGGGCCATCCATCTTTGAGGCTGGACCACGCTGGAAGCCAGTGGAGAAGGGCGGGGTGGGGGGAGTTGAGCCTGGGGCTCAGAGGGTCTGTGGTAACCAGATGCCACTCAGCTGGAAGATCAGAGATGGAAATCATTTAACTTACATTTAAGAAATCACCTAGAGGCCCAGGCTCTGTTCCAAGCCATTAGGGATCCAGCAGTGAGCAAGCAAGGGCTGTTGTGAGTAGGGAAAGCTGAGGGCCTGGTCTGGACCTGGGCTTCGTAATAACGATGCCCATCACTGTTGTAGGACCAAGCACGTTATTAAGCACGTGCATGCGTCTGGGCATGTTAAGGGCTTTAATGAACATTAGCTTTAGACAGACGGGCAAGCGGCAGGTGAATGTGTGATGGAGAACCCGAAGGAAGCTCGTGTGTTGGGAGATGGGGGAGGGAAATGCCTAACCCTTAGGGACCCTAACCCTTAGGAACACTGTCTTTGGATAGACACTGAGACTTGGGAGTTTCATGCCCCAAAGTTGTTTCCTTTTGTCTTTTTGTTTGTTCATTTTTCAGAGTCTCTCTCTGTCGCCCAGGCTGGAGTGCAGGGCACAAGCTCTGCTCACTGCAACCTCCACCTCCTGGGTTCAAGCGATTCTCCTGCCTCAGCCTTCTAAGTAGCTGGGATTACAGGTGCACACCACCACGCCTGGCTAATTCTTATATTCTTAACAGAGACGGAGTTTCACCATGTTGACCAGGCTGGTCTTGAACTCCTCATGTCAAATGATCTGCCCTCCTTTGCCTTCCAAAGTGCTGGGATTACAGGCATCAGCCACCACACCCGGCCTGTTTCCTTCTCTCTCTAGACCAACCTCCCATAGCCATTCCAGCCATCCAGGGGTACCCAGGATATAGGTGCTGACCTGACCCAGCTCCTCTGTCCAGTGTCATCCTTTTCTCACACATCCTTCAAGGTTCTAACTAAAATCCTGCACTCCTCTGCACTCCTTGGTCCTGCACCTGCCAGGTGCTTAGTGATCTGCTGGGTAAACCAGTATTAGGAATAGCTCCTCATCCTAATACTCACAGCCCTCCCCAGTCTGACCACGCCTGCCTTTCTGGCTGTGCCACTGCCATCCCTCCAGTACACAGAACCAACCTCTCTCCCTGAATCAGCCTCCACATTTGTTTTCCCCCAGCTGGGAGCCTCACCTGTCTTTGCATCTTCAGTTCAGTTCCACAGACAGTTACTGAATGCCTCTGTTTCAGCCTTTCTGGACCAAGGTACAGTAGATTTTCATTACCCATAGATTCCTTATTTGCCAGTTTTACTACTCGCTAATGTTTATTT
>PVKP010035127.1:0-23587 GCA_004027715.1 Plecturocebus donacophilus | reverse complement strand
TTTTTGAGACAGAGTCTGGCTCTGTTGCCCAGGCTGGAGTGCAATGGCGAGCTCTCAGCTCATGCAACCTCCGCCTCCCAGGTTCAAGCAATTCTCCTGCCTCAGCCTCCCAACTAGCTGGGATTACAGGTGTGCACCACCATGCCTGGCTAATTTTTGTATTTTTAAGTAGAGACTGGGTTTCACCATGTTGGTCAGGCTGGTCTCAAACCCCTGACCGTGTGATCCACCCGCCTCAGCCTCCCAAAGTGTTGGGATTACAGGCGTGAGCCACTGCGCCTGGCTCCAGTTAGCATATTCTTGTTCCCAGATTGCCACCAACTATAGGAGAATTGCTTCTAAGAACATCTTGACCATCTCCCCCTCCTCAGAGAAGTCAATGGGCCCAGCCCTGGGGTGGGAAGCTGCAGATGTAATGTCCCTTCTCTGTGCTCTGACTCGTGGTTCCCGGAGGATGCCCACTATCTCATCTATAGCATACTTTATTTTTTTCATACTGGCTGGGGTTCCATCTGACACTTTTGCCTCTCTGAGTTCAGACTTGTCAGAAACCAGAACCTACTACGGATTTATCTTTCCCTACACAAGCTTTGCCCCTCAGCCCTCACCATGCCCCTTCCTCACAGCCAGGTTCCCTCCCTCCCCTCCAAATTGGCTCTCATCTCTCTGGCTGCAGAATAGTCCCACCTCGACCATGACTCCAGAGCTATGGCCTCCCGCCTTCCTTGGCGTCTCTCCTCCCTAATTATTTAGCACTTAAGTGGATTTTTCTGTCCATCTGTAATTTGTTGTGGATGTTTCTGTTTCTGCCACTTCTGTTTATGCATATTTATAGTCAGTTCAATTATCTGTTCTAATGGCGAGCTAGGTGCATGAATAATTTAAAAAGAATTTACATTTGGCTTTGGAAGGCATTTTTGTACCCACATTTGAGTTTGGTGGTGTCTGATATTCGGGGAATTTAAATTCCAAACTAAGTAATGAAGCCACAATCTAAAATGCCTTGGGAGGAGTAGGGGCGTTATTCAGCATTTCTTTTCCTCTGGTCCCCAAAATCCTCTGGCGTCCAACTCCATGAAGACATGCAGTTGGAAAGTCTGACTTCTCATACAGTTGGCTTGTTCTGAACCCCAGAGAGCTCTTGTAGTTCTTTCACGGAGTCTGTCTCTGCTGTTTTTCTGGTACATGTTGTCTCTGTCAAGAGGGGAGGTAATCAGAGGCTGACTTAGAGGAAAATTATCAGGGCTCATGTAATTACCTCTGAAAGAAAAAATTCTTAATTGTACGACTTTGCCAAATGATCATTCATTAAATATGTCTGCTCATAAGCACATATACCAATGCAGCCGGTCTGATTTTTTTTGAAAACTTGTCTCTTCATAATCCCGACTGTAAAATGCATAAGCAATGTGTATGTATGATCCAAAATATTAACTGGCTTTAAACGATCAGGGTCCTTTCACATAAACATCGATGCCCACATGGGGTTGAATAAACAGATGACGTTCATGCTGCTGTGCTGAGGGAATGTTTGCAGCCCTGACCGCACCACAAGAAATATTTAAGTTGAGCTGATTTGTTACATAAACACTCTAACCTCAAACTCAGTCTCAGCAATTACACTACCCTCCTCTGAGGCCCACCACGCCAAAACAGAGGGGCACAGGCCGGTTCCAGGACAAACCTGTCTGGAGTCTCCTTTTAATCCTGGAATGAAATATGGTTAATAATAACGTATCTGAAAGTTTGTATTTTTAAAGCGTGTCAGGAGACTGAAATGCAAACCTAGGGTGCTAAGGAGAAGAGAAGGCTAACCACTGCATGTGATTTTATAAAAATGAATCGCCTGTGTGTGGTGGCTCATGCCTGTAATCCCAGCACTTTGGGAGGCTGACGTGGGCGGATCACGACGTGGATAGCTCGAGTCCATCCTGGCCAACATGGTGAAACCCTGTCTCTACTAAAAATACAAAAATTAGTTGGGCGTGGTGGTGGGCGCCTGTAATCTTGGCTACTCAGGAGGCTGAGGCAGGAGAATTGATTGAACCCAGGAGGTGGAGGTCGCGGTGAGCCGAGATTGTGCCACTGCACCCTAGCCTGGGGACAGAGTGAAATTCCATCTCAAAAAAAAAAACAAACTTGGATACAAAGCCTCTAGCAGGCAGGTGAGAAGCTGTCCCCCCGGGGGCTGGCCTCAGGCTACTTGCAGGGGTTCCAGCCAGCCCAGTGTCCTCCCTCCCCACATCCTCTTGGTGGCTTCTGGGACCATTTTAGAAGCATCCCTTCTCAGACTTGTTCATCTTTCTTCATCCACTGAGCCTAGTGTGATGCCTGGCCTGGGAGATGCTCAACTCCCAAAGGATTATTAGACAAGATCCTGGAATGGGAGCCATCCGCTGTCAATTGCACCTTGGTAAGAGGCCTGTGGTTGCTGGGCTGGCATAAGAATTAAACTTTGGGAGCTTGGGAGCCTAGCACAGCCTTAGCTGAGAAAGGCAGAGGAGAAATGCTATGAGAAAAAATTTAAATGACTTGTCTCCGAAGGAATACAAGGAATTGATGGGACTCCAATGCAGGTAGGGGGTTGGGGGGAGGTGGATAAATACGCAGTGGGTGGGGCGCACTGGGCTGGAAAGTTGACAGCTCTCAACATCTCTTCATCCTGACCACGAGTGTTTCCCTGGCACTTCCCATGTGTTTAGCAGTGTGCTAGGCAAACGGCGATACGAAAGTGGAGTTTAGGTTAACTTCTAAACATCAGGATGCAGAATGACCTCACGAATTTGTTAAAATACAGATTCCAAGGATCATCCCCAGGGAGTCCAACTGATTAGATCTAAGTGGAGACAGGAAGATGCATTTTTTAAACAACTCTCTCAGGTGATTCTAGTGAGGATGTTCCCAGGGCTAGTTTGTTTGTTTGTTTTTTGTGTTAAGAGACAGGGCCTTGCTCTGTTACCCAGGCTAGAGTGCAACAGCACAATCATAGTTCACTGCAGCCTTGAACTCCTGGCCACAAGCTATCCCCCTCCTTCAGCTCCAGAGTAGCTGGGACTACAGGCACGTGCCACCAGGTCCAGTTTTTTTTTTTTACAATTCTAAAACCTAGGAGTTAAAACTACCCTAAATGCCTGTGGATGTGCTATTAATTGCCCAGAGAAGATTTTTACGGGCAACTGGCTCCTATGGTTTTGCTTAACTTGAATACGCTGGATGTGGCCAGTTACGGGTGCTGCCTCATGAAAACTGTCCTTGTAGTTGAAACAGGGCACCCACAGCCTCAGACACAGGAAACCACATAAGTTAGGTGGCCACTTTGGACCTGGGGAGGTGGCTATCCCAGAGCTTAAGTAGCACAAAAGAATAAAGATTAAAATACCTAGGGTGGCTGGGTGTGGTGGCTCACTCCTGTAATCCCAGCACTTTGGGAGGCAGAGGCGGGAGGACTGCTTGGGCTGAGGGGTTCGAGACAAGCCTGGGCAGCGTGACAAAACCCTGTCTCTACAAAAAAATATAAAAAGTTAGCCAGGTGATGGTGCCTGCCTGTAGTCCCAGCTACTCAGGGGGCTGAGGTGGGAGGATCACTTGAGTCCTGGAGGCAGAGGCTGCAGTGAGTCAGGATCATGCCACTGCACTCCAACCCGGGCGACAAAGTGAGATCTCATCCCCTACCACCCCCTCAAAAAAGAACCACAAAAAATACCTACAGAGATAACTCAAATTGACAAGCCTGAGATCACAGGAGAGTGGTGCAGTTAAGGATTTCATTCTTTGGCCAGATGCAGTGGCTCACGCCTGTAATCCCAGCACTCTGGGAGGCTGAAGAAGGCAGATCACTGGAGGTCATGAGTTCAAGACTAGCCTGGCCAACATGGTGAAACCTGTCTCTACTAAAAATATGAATATTAGCTGGACGTGGTGGCATGTGCCTGTAATCCCAGCTATTGGGGAGGCTGAGGCAGGAGAATCATTTGAACTTGGGAGGTGGAGGCTGCAGTGAGCCGAGATAGCACCACTGCACTCTATCCAGCCTGGGCAACAGAGTGACTCTGTCTCAAAAAAAATTCATTCTTTCTTGCTCATATTGAAGGCTTAATGATACGGTCCTTTTCCAATTTGTGAAGTATTTTCTCCATCCTCTGTGGTTCATGATATGCCTTTTGTCCTAGAAACCCACCATTTTATCAGGACCTTAAAGAAGGTCCAATACTCACCAATAACAGTTCTCCGGAGCTGGTTTGTGGGTGGAGTTGCTAACCGAAGCTTACATTGACGCAGCACTCGACAGTGTCCAGAGCTTCTTGTGTATCCTCTGAATCAGGCTGGAGAAACTTTGGTGACAGCTGCTGCCTGTGTTACCATTACATACAGACCAAGACTCTATTATCAGGGACCTGTAGGGACAGACTTAAGGTGCAGATGTAGAGGTAGGAACATCGGAGACAAGGTAATGCTGCCACAGAACCAGGGCCTAGGCTGCTAGCATCTCCCCTAGTGCAGGGGATTCCAACCTTTTATGTGCCTCGGATGCCCTTGGACCAGCTGAAGCTCAGGGACCCCTTCTTAGAATATTTTTTTTGAGACGGAGTGTTGCTCTGTCACCAGGCTGGTGTGATCTCGGCTGACTGCAGCCTCTGCCTCCTGGGTTCAAGCGAATTCTCCTGCCTCAGCCTCCCAAGTAACTGGGACTACAGGTGCGTGCCACCACACCCAGCTAATTTTTGTATTTTTAGTAGAGACGGGGTTTCACTGTGTTACCCAGGATGGTCTCGCTTTCTTGACCTCGTGATTCACCCACCTCAGCCTTCCAAACTGTTGGGATGACAGGCATGAGCCACCATAGCCAGCCAGAATAATATTTTTTAAAAGCCTAAACGAAAACACTTAGATTATAAAACAAACCAATGATAGTGAAATGCATTGTGTGTGTGTGTGTGACGGAGTTTTACTCTTGTTGCCCAGGCTGGAGTGCAATGGAATGATCTCAGCTCACTGCCACCCCCACCTCCTGGGTTCAAGAGATTCTCCTGCCTCAGCCTCCCGAGTAGTTGGGATTACAGGTGTGCACCACCACACCCGGCTCATTTTTGTATTTTTAGTAAACATGGAGTTTCACCATGTTGACCAGGCTGGTCTTGAACTCCTGACCTCAAGTGATCCACCCCGCTTGGCCTCCCAAAATGCTGGAACTACAGGCATTTCACTGTGACCAGCCTGAAATGTAATTATTAAAGTATAGAAAATATACCACATTAGATTATAGCAATGTATGTGCCTCTTTATTTACATGTGATACAGACAGTGGGAGATCTAATAACTACTATAATTTTGATACAGTGAGACACATAAATGCCACTGTGAATATTTGTAGAAACTGTCATGTAATATTAAAATATCCAATCATTGACATGGATATGTCTTTGGTGACAAGTACTGTTTCCCTGGTGGTCTAGTGGCTAGAAAAAAGAAAAAAGAAAAAGCCGGACACAGTGGCTCATGCCTGTAATCCCAACACTTTCGGAGGCTGAGGTTCGGTGATGACTTGAGCCCAGGAGTTCGAAACTAGCCTGGACAATGTGGCAAGACTTTATATCTACAAAAAATAAAACATTAGCTGGGTATGGTGGTGTGCCTGTGGTCCCAGCTACTGGGGAGGCTGAGGTGGGAGGATTGCTTGAGCCTGGGAGGTTGAGGCTGCAGTGCATTGTGATTGCACTCCAGTCTGGGTGACAGAATGAGACCCAATCTCAAAATAAACAAAAAGACACAGCACTGTTGATACTGCTGTTTTGCTGCTGACACTCATAGTGAAGGAAATGCTACATTACAGCCATAGTTAAAAATGTGACATTTTCCCTCCGATATAGACTCCTGAATTCTAGTCTTTTCTGGTGTTCTGAAGTGTAGCTGTTAGAGTTTTGGGGTCTCTCTGTCTATGGTGGCACTAGGGTTTATGGGACTACATGAAGATCTGTTTATTGACCAATTGTTTTGTCATAATGCTTGACTTTTTCAGAGGATATGGATTATAGATTTGTAACAAATGCTGTAAGAGTGCACTCGTCACTTCATTTTTACTCCCTTGTGCGAACATACGCAAAAGCAATGTACAAACATGTGTATGTGGATTTTTTTGGGAATATATAAGGTAAATTATCATAATTTACACATGTCCACAAATAAGATGGTGGCATGTGTAAATTATGATAAAAACAGGTCGGGCACATTCTAGTTAAACAAACAAAACCCTGGCTACTATCAGATAGGTGGGAACTAGGATTCTCTTTAAAAATCTATTGTGAAAAATACTCCTTATACCTTTAAGTGTATTAAATTACACATTCTAATTAAAACAAACAAAATAACCCTGAAAATAGAGGAATAAAAAGAATATTAATGAGGCGGGGAAGGGTGGCTCATGCCTGTAATCCCAGCATTTTGGGAGGCTGAGGCAGATGGATTGCTTGGGGCCAGGAGTTCGAGACCTGCCTGGCCGACATGGTGAACTCAGTCTCTACTAAAAATACAAAGATTAGCTGGGCATAGTGGTGCATGCCTGAAATCCCAGCTACTCAGGCAGCTGAGGCAGAAGAATCATTTGAACCCAGGAGATGGAGGTTGCACTGAGCTGAGATCACACCACTGCACTCCAGCCTGGTCAAAAGAGTGAGACTCTGTCTCAAAAAAAAAAAACAAAAAACCAAAAAAAGAGAATATGAATGAATGGGTCAGCTCATTGCCTTGCTGCTGTTTTCCCAAGTCCCTATTTATCTCTTCCTCAGTTAATCCCTAGAGTGTGTTCTTCAGGCAGCTTTCACAGATGATTCTTCTGGTCTGGGACTTACCCTTGGCAGGTGTTGCTACTGCCAGTCCTCAAGCAGATAGGGGGCATGATCACGTTTGTGTGCCACAGTGGGTAACTGGGGCCACTCACCATCCCTGGCCTACTGGTAGTTTTTTACATTTCAATGAAAGGCAGAAAGAAATCAATATCCACCCTTCTTGGGGAAGACTTCTAACTCAAACCCACCATGCCAAAGCTTATGTGATTTTTCTTTTCTCATGCTGTGGCCTTAGAAGAGATGGTTGATAACCGGCTCCTCCCAATAATCCCCATAATAATACTTATTTTTCTCTATGAATGCTTCAAGTCATCAGGAGTTGATAAGCCCATTATTAACCCTTCTTCTTGGTGGAGACTACAGATCACTCAGCGGGACTTAAGTATACTCTACCATCAGTAGGGTAGTGAATGAGCAAAAACAAATCCATCAGAGCCCAAGTTATGACACCCAGAGGACTTCAGATGAGCCTGCACAACAGCAAACAGTTTGTGGTTTGCAGCAGCTGGACCGGTGTGCAGGATGCTGGCTTACTTTTCAAGTTGATGAGTTTCCTGGTAAAAGTAGGTAAGGAAAGGAGTCCCTAGGCTAAAGCTTTTTGAATGGAGATTTCTAAAATATTTTTTGAAAAAACATTTTCAAAAATAAAAAATTAACCTTTCAATGCAGAGGAAAAGAATAAAAACACGAGTAACAGAAGGCAACTGCTTAAAAATCAATTCATGGCCAGGCATGGTGACTCACGCCTCTAATCCTAGCACTTTGGGAGGCTGAGGCAGGCAGATCGCTTGAGCCCCGAACTTTGAGACCAGCCTGGGTAACATGGTGAAACCCTGTCTCTACCAAAATACAAAAATTAGCTGGGTAAGGTGGGGTGTGCCTGCAATCTCAGCTTCTCAGGAAGCTGAGGTGGGAGCTTCACCTGAGCCTGGGAGGTTGAGGCTATGATGAGCCACGATTGTGCCACTGCACGCCACGGGGACAAGAGTGAGACCCGGTCTCAAAAAATAAATAAATAAATAAATAAATAAATTAGCAACAAAAAAAGACAGATTTCTGAGTGGAATATATACAGTTTCAATGTATACATCTATTTGAAGGTTTTAAGGGTTTACAAATTTACTGTAAAGGGAGAGGGGTACTCCTTGTACTTGGGAGTACATCTCTCCAAATATACTGTAAAACACCAGTGAACTGTATATTTAGAGAGGTGTAGTCCCAAATAAAGGGCAGGGATGGGAAGGACACTTCAGAATTGCCGAGTGAAATTATTCTTGGGATGGACAGCTTTTGAGTGGGAGGCTTTTGAGTTACTAAAGAGTGTTTTGGGACAAACTGTGCATAAAGATGCATTATGGGCTGAACAGTGGCTGAGGAGGGTCACTGGAGGGTTCGGAACAAGAGGACCCGGGAAAGATCCTGCAGGATGTGCCTGGGGGCGTCCATGATATTTATGGTGGCTGTTTCACTTACTGCCTAGAGGACAATCACTGCTTGTTTCTTCCTGAATCCTTGGTTTTGTTTTAACTTTTACACAATTTTATATTATTATAGGAAAAATTGGAAAACAAAGAAGGGTCAGGAACACCCGGGCGGGGGAATAGGCCACAGAACATTCTCTACTACGAATTAAGGGTTGGGCAAAAGGAAAAACATTTTCCAAACACCTGACCTTTAAGAGCTACTTTTCCTAGCCCCGTGGGCCTTAGTGAGTTTAATGGCCATTGAGATTCATTCCTTGGTGGAAGAAACTAGCATAAACCCATTTGTTTTAGGTAAGAGATAGCAACTTCAGTGGTGCTGGAAAATAGTTCTGGATAGCCGGGCACGGTGGCTCATGCCTGTAATCCTAGTGCTTTGGGAGGCAGAGGCAGGTGGATTGCCTGAGCTCAGGAGTTCGAGACCAGCCTGGGCAACACGGTGAAATCCCGTCTCTACTAAAATACAAAAAATTAGCTGGGCATGGTGGCGTGCGCCTGTAATCCCAGCTACTCGGGAGGCTGAGACAGGAGACTCGCATGAACCTGGGAGGCGGAGGTTGCAGTGAGCCGAGATTGTGCCATTGCACTGCAGCCTAGGCAACAGAGTGAGACTTCATCTAAACAAAAAGAAAGAAAATAGCTCTGGATACACAGTGCACTTCATTCCAAGAGATCTTACAAGAGATCCCTGACAGTGAGAAGATTTCCTGATGGACCAGATATTTCTCTATGTGTTATTGCTTTTCTTGTCATGTTTAAAAAGCTTGGTTGCATTCACAGTTTTCTAGGAAATTGGTGTCAGGTAACAGTTTCAACAGCTTCTCATAAGCAGTTACCTCTAGAGTGCAGAGTTTTATCTGGCACTGAAAACTTGCTGGTTGGTTTTCTAGATCCATGTTTATTTTCAGTTCAAAGACAAAGTAGAAAACTTGAGAGTGGAAAATGTTACCTTTTAGTTCACACTCTTTTAATCCCTTAGTACCCATAAAGTAAACATTCTAAAGTGTAAGCAGTAGAAATAATGTAAACACTAATAGAAACAGAAATGTATTAGTTTCAGACTTGGTGGAGGTCCTTTTGCTGAACACTATATTCCTCTGTGAACAGAATTAATCTTGAACGAAGAAGAAATCTTTGGCTGATTTCTCCCTGTCTCCAACATTGCATAACAGACATTTTTCAAAGTCAGTTTATTCTCCAACTGCAGGAAAAAGGCGAAGAGTAGTCTGCTTCAGGAGCCTGAAAAATAGAAAAAGAACCACGTTTGAGCAGTTTAAGAATAGCTTTCTCCTCTGGTGTTAAACGGTTAACATGTTATAGCTCTAAAGTTAGAGGCCAAAAGAAAATGTAAAGGCAGAGTGATGATTCCATTCACTAGATAAGGCTGGGATCTGTGTTTGGAATATTTTACTTAGCAGACGTGGAGAATCAGAGTCTGCACCATCAGAGTAGGCACAGCCATGCCATGCAGCATTCTGAACTTCCCAAGAGATCTACTTGGGGATACTGGCAGAATTCCCAGAACTTCCAAGTTTGGGATCTACAGTTTGCAGCATCCTGTGGAATAAAAATGTTTAGGATTTTTAAAATATTTTTAAAATTTTTTATTTATTTACTTGAGACGGAGTCTCACTCTGTCGCCAGGCTGGAGTGCAGTGGGGCCATCTCAGCTCACTGCAACCTCTGTCTCCGGGGTTCGAGCGATTCTCCTGCCTCCGCCTCCCGAGTTGCTGGGACTACATGTGTGAGCCACCATGCCCGGCTAGTATTTGTATTTTTAGTACAGACGGGTTTCACCATATTGGCCAGAATGGTCTCCATCTCTTGATCTCGTGATCCGCCCACCTCAGCCTCCCAAAGTGCTGGGATTACAGGCATGAGCCACCTCGCCTGGCTACTATTTTTTTTTATTTTTTGAGACAGAGTCTCACTTTGTCACCCAGGCTGGAGTGTAGCGGTGAGATCTCAGCTCACTGCAACCTCTGTCTCCCACGCTCAAGCAATCCTCCCACCTCAGCCTTCCAAGTAGCTGGGATTAAAAGTGTGCACCACTATGCCCGGCTAATTTTTGTATTTTTAGTAGAGATGAGGTTTCACCATTTTGGCCAGGCTGGTCTTGAACTCCTGGGCTCAAGTGATCCACCCACCTCAGCCTCCCAAAGTGCTGGGATTGTAGGTGTGAACCACCACACCCAGCCTTGTTTAGGATTTTAGATAAGGAAGCCTGTCACCTTGGATTTCTGGTTTTCATAGAGTAGGCACAGAAAGCAAGGTTTGAAAATGCATTTAGAACAATATGGAAGTTCATGGTCCTGGGACTTATTATGACGTTGCCTTTAATCAGAATTTATACATGGAAGGACTTATCTTTTAGGCCATGAAAGTGGAAACTGCTGAAATCCACAGACAACTGAGAGGTCTGGAGTCAGAGAGGGTGCTTGATTAGTTTCTAGACAGAAGATAGTGATAAAGAGAGGGAACAAGAAACTTCAAATAGTCCCCTAACATCTGCTTCAAGTCAGGGGAATAAACAGAAAACAGAAGTAATATAAGCACAATAAAGATGAACAAAAAGAAAGCATTTCAGAGACATGGCCAGCATCACTGGTGTCCCTAGACCTGAGGGTCAATGAGTCTTGGGACAGGAGGGATGCTAGGAGAGGGGGGACTCAGTGGACTAGAGCTAACCCTTGGCAAGGCAAGGCAAGGCTGCACAAGGCCTTCCCTGCTCCAGAGATCAGTAGTAGAAGACCCCTGATTAGCCACATTACCTTTGTATCCTATATTTTGTGTCTAAAGGGGCTTAGAGTTTGTGGTCCTACTTTTTTTTTTTTTTTTTTTTTTTGAGATAGAGTCTTGCTCTGTCACCCAGGCTGGAGTGCAGTGGCATGATCTCGGCTCACTGCAACCTACACCTCCCAGGTTCAAGTGATTCTTGGGCTTTAGCCTCCCAAGTAGCTGAGATTATAGGCACTTGCCACCACGTCCAGTTAATTTTTGTATTTTTAGTAGGGACAGGGTTTCACCGTGTTGGCCAGGCTAGTCTTGAACTCCTGACCTCAGGTGATCCGCCCACCTTGGTCTCCCAAAGTGCTGGGATTACAGATATGAGTCACTGTGCCTAGCCTGTGGTCCCACATTTTGAAGAAAATGGAAGGACTGGCAAAGTATAGAAAGTCTCATTACAGATGAAAACAATCAGGGAGGCAATAGCTAAGATAAGAATGTAAAAACAAATCTTGTTTAGTGCTTATGCATTCAAAGAAGCAATTTCAGAAGTTAACTCAGGGGGAAAATATTTTGGAAGATACAATATACAAAACTTTTTATTTTGGTATGGGAATAAGATATCAAAATATGTTCAGAAAAAGGTTATTTGAAGGAGAATTATGAATTTCATAATTGTAACCTAAGCTTCAAAACATTCCATTTTAGTTAGATAGGAGAGATTTAATTTAGGAAAATAGGAGAGATTTAATTATCACTATCTTTTGATGAGGATTATTTAAATATAATAGCTTGAGCTTCCATCCTGCTTGGCCCCTGCCTGGAAGTGGAAAGGAAGAGGGCACTCCTTGGCTGGCTCAGGGTGATGAGTCTGCGCCCCTTTGCTAGGAACACAATGGTGACGAGCAGTTTTTGAGTTGCTCTGTGAAAAGATAAAGTTTCAAGACTGAAACCAAAGAGCTCAGGTGCTCTCCCAGGGCCCTTTGTAACCCTGTGGTTTGTGACTTGAGACTGCACAAATCACGTTCACAGAAGGGCTGGCATGCAGCAACGCTACTCAAGATTAATTTATGGTTATTAAATATCATTGAAAATTTCTGCCCTTTTTTCCCCGAGTATTGATACATTATATATATTTTTGAGACTGAGTCTTTCTCTGCCACCCAGGCTGGCATGCAGTGGCATGATCTCGGCTCACTGCAGTCTCTGCCTCCCACGTTCAAGCAATTCTCCTGCCTCAGCCTCCTGAGTGGCTGGGATTACAGGTGCATGCCACCATGCCTGGCTAATTTTTGTGTTTTTAGTAAAGATGGGGTTTTGCCATATTCCCCAGGCTGGTCTTAAACTCCTGGGCTCAGGTGATCCACCGATCTCGGCCTCCCAGAATGCTGGGATTACAGCATGAGCCACTGCACCCGGCCTAATATTTTATATTCTTATGGGGTATATGTGAGTATCTATTACATGCACAGAATGTGTAGTGATCAAATCAGGGTATCTGGGGTGTCCATTATCTTAAGCATTTATCATTACTGTATGTTAGTATCATTTCAAGTCCTCTCTTCCTGTTACTTTGAAATATACAAAATATTGTTGCTGAGTATAGTCATCCTAGTCTGCTTTCAAACATTAGAGCTTATTTCTTCTAACTATATGTTTGTACCCATTACCAACCTCTCTTCATATCCTCCTCCCAGCCACCCATCCTTCCCAGCCTCTGGTGTCTACCATTTATTCTGTCTATAAGGCTAAGTTCTTTTGCTTCCACATGAGAGTGAGAATATGCAGTATTTGTCTTTCTGTGCCCAGCTTATTTCACATAACATAATAACCCCTATTTCCATCCATGCTGCTGTAAATGACATTATTTCATTCTTTTTTAATGGCTAAATAGAATTCCACTATCTATACATACCACATTTTTTTTAACCATTTTTCTGTTGATGCCTTAAAGTCAATTTAGGAAAGCAACTCATTTCTTTCCTAAACTTATTTCTATGTGTGTAATTCAAGAAAAAGCAATTCTTTTATAAGTAACAAATATTTATAGCAGGACTGGAGTGAATCTGATTCTATACTCAACATAACTTTGCACAGCAGAATAAAGTTACCCTGCATTCTTCAGGAAATTTGCCAGACTTTCTTGTGTGTTCATTTGAATGACTCTTGCCAAGGCCCAGAAATATGATAAGTTTCGGAATGAGAAAACAGAAGAGAGGGGAAAAAAAATCAAACCCTTAGTTCCAATAATCTTTAAACAAAAAACTCAACAGCTGGATTGATTTCACTGGGACAAACAACTTATTTTAATTAGTTCTATTTAGTGACATCCAAAAGAATGAATCATGTCCTTATTCTAACAACAGTGAAAGCATTACAGAGAGGTCTTGGGACGAAGGAGCAAGGAGAGCTCAAATTCCAGTGCTGTTTTGGCATATCACATTCACCTTTGGTTTCACACAGTTTCCTAGGAGTTGAGATAGGCTAGAAAGGTGAGGAAGGGAAGTACAGAGAGTTTCATCAACTAAGCACCATCTTCTTCCTGAGTGGGACACATCTCCAACATGTTCCTAGAGGAATAATGAGTGTGCTGCTCAGTCCTGGGTATGCCGACCATCCACGGTGTGATCCCCGAGGGAGCAAAGTCAGCAAACCAGACATTTCCTTTGGGATGCCCATGTTTGTCCAAGCTGACTGTCGCCTAAGCTTTAACATTTTAATTTTATGCGTTTTGAATAGCCACGGACCTCTGATTATTAGTAGATGTGATTCCTGATGGCTATAGTGAGAGGCACAGGAAAGACACAATGCTTGCTGGGTCATTATTGAGGAGCCACTGAGAGGGAACGTTTGCTTAGTGGTTTTATTTAGGACACTGGATCTGTTTTTGATTGTTCAAGCAGGGTCAAACGATGGGTTTTGAACCATTGCCCACCAAGTCTAGAACAGTATTTAGCAATTCACAAAGAAGAAGGAGGTCTTGGATCGCAGTGGTGGGGGGTGGGTGGGCAGGGGGTGGAAATGCCGTTCCATTAGAGAATTAGGAAAGAGCTGGCTCTACTATCCCTGGACTAAAACGAATTATGACAAAATCATAGCTTTTAATACCCAAATAATTATCTTTACTTATTAAAAAAAATTACCCTATTATCCTCAAATACCTGTCTGTTCAAATAGCTGGGATCATCTTTCAGAATGGGTCAAAGTTCATTTTCCCTGTGACAGAAATGAAAGGGGCATCCTTTGGTTTGGGGCTTAAAGGTTGGGGTGATACTGAGAGTCAACAGATCTGAGTCTTGGCTTTTGTAGTTATTAGCTGTGCAACTTGAGCAGGTTGTTGACTTCTCTGGGCAGAGTTCTTGCAGCTCTGAAACAAAAATACTACCCACCTCCCTGGGTTGATGCCAGCATGACATGTGATGGGGGTGGCAGAATGACATGTGCCAGCTATGAAAGGAGACGCAGTGCCACAGGGTGGCAAGGCAGCTCTGTAGGCCTGCGGACCAGGGCTACCCCTCAGTGACCACGGGGTAGGCTTGGTCCTCTTGAAGCCTTTGTGGCCTTATGGGACAACACTTGCCTCCAGAGGTGCTGTGACCATGCAGGGCAAAATGCTAAGCACGATGCCCGATACATTGGAAGTAATTACCACAGGCCCGTGTCCTGTTCTTCAGGCCCCGTATATAAGATCTGGAGGAGGCCAGGCATGATGGCTCATGCCTGTAATCCCAGCACTTTGGGAGGCCAAGGTGGGAGGCTGAGGCAGGAGAATCGCTTGAACCTGGGAGGTGGAGACTGTGGTGAGTGAGGTTGTGGTAAGCTGAGATTGCATCACTGCACTACAGCCTGGGCACAGAGCAAGATTCTGTCTCAAAAAAAAAAAAAAAAAAAAAAAAAAAAAGATCTGGAGGAATTCTTGTTAGGGAGCACAAATATCTCAGGTAATAAAGGATTTAAGGGTCTGCATTAGTAAAGCTAAGGATGTTTACCTTAGCATTTCCTGAATCTTAACTACGATAATTAAGGTATAATTGCGCTTATATGACCTACTTGGAAAGCACGTGAAAACAGAACAAAAAGCTGGAAAAATACTGTCCAAGAGAGACAGGAGAATTGAACACACTTATTCTGGAGAAAAAGGACAAATGGCAGAAATGTAACATAATAGGTCCCTGACATGAAAAGAGAGATTAGTTGGGGTGGGGGTCATGTTCAGTTTGAGAGGAATGATATTGCTATTTCCCCACAGCCTCACTGAGAAATCCAAGACGTTTGCAACACACAAGCTCACACCAAAAGAGGAAATAACATTTTATCAATGCTTGAGTTTAGGGATTTCTTTGTTAAATTAGTCTCCCTTACTTCATTTTCTAGACTTTTCTTTTTATAGAAATGACAAAGATCAAAGATGCAGTATAGCTCAGACTTAACACAGCTCCCACTCCTCAACAAAAAACACACACATCCACCAGGCAAACGTCCACAGCCTGAAACAATTTCACACCTTGTTTTAATGCAATTTCATTTATGGGTCCCTTATCTTTCTCACCATAGCCTAGGTCTTTAGTGTTTTAACAACAAAGGTTTAACAAAAGAACTTGGCCAGATGTGGTAGCTCACGCTTGTAATCCCAGCACTTGCAAGGCCAAGGAGGGCGGATCACTTGACTCACTTGACGTCAGGAGTTTGAGACCAGCCTGGTCAACATGGTGAAGCCTCATTTCTATTAAAATACAAAAATTAGTGGGACGTGGTGGCACACACCTGTAATCCCAGCTACTCGGGAAGGTGAGGCAAGAGAATCACTTGCACCCAGGAAGCGGAGGTTGCAGTGAGCTGAGATCATGCCACTGCACTCCAGCCTGGGAGACAGAGCAAGACTGTCTCAAAACAAAAACAAACAAACACAACAACAACAACAAAACTCCTCAAGTGGATTACTAGCAGTGAAACAAATGCCAATGAGAATCCTGGATATCTGGCTTGGAGCAGTAACTCAGAGGTGGTGGAAAGGAGGGTCTTTAGGTCACGGAAGCTCATCTGCAAATGCCCAGAATATGCTGGCAAGACGGAGAGATTCTGGGCTCAGGAACAGGAGTCAGTGGGGAGGAGGCAGGGTGCTTGCGGGGAAGGAATGTGTCTTTAGAATATGTTGAGGATATGTTAGATCCCTGGGGTAGAAGCAGCCCTGAGCCTTTCAGACTTCTGATTAGGAGCTGTCCCCCGGGGGGGGGGTCAGGAATGGGGCCATCTGGCAGAAGCCAGCAGGTGCGGCTGCAGTGCTGTGGAGTGGGCACAAATAAGACCGAGAGTTCCCAGGTCTGGGCTGCCTAAGACAGCTCAAAGTCAAAGCCCAGCCTGAAACTGCAGATCCCAAGTCATCAAGTGGCCTACTTTCTGCTGCCCTGTCCTTCCTGGGACCCACAGGGCCCTCTAGTTAAATGGTTTGTCCCATTGCTATGTGTCTGTCCAGGGACATGGGAGCTAAACACACGTGTCATACCACAGTCGAGTGTTCTGGGTTGAACTGTGTCTCCTAAAAGAGATGCTGAAGTCCTAACCCTGAGCGCCTGTGACAATGATCTTACTTGGAAGGAGGTTCTTTGCAGAGTAATCGAGTTAAGACGAGGTTCTTAGGGTGGGCCCTAATCCAAATGACTGGGGTCCTTCTAAGAGGTGAATGCCATGTGAAGACAGACACGGAGAATGTGGTGGGATCACAGAGGCTGAGACGGGAGTGATGCACCTGTAAGGTGAGAACACCAAGGAGTGACAGCCACCACTGGATGCTAGGAAGAGGCCAGCAAGGATTCCACG
The DNA here is from genome assembly GCA_004027715.1 of Plecturocebus donacophilus. NCBI lineage: Eukaryota > Metazoa > Chordata > Mammalia > Primates > Pitheciidae > Plecturocebus > Plecturocebus donacophilus. The sequence continues at coordinate 6,720 of PVKP010035127.1, read as the reverse complement.
CAGTCTCAGGGGGCGCATGGCCTGGCTGACACCTTGACTTTGAACTTCTGGCCTCCAGAACTGTGCCAAATGTTCCATTGTTTTAAGCCACCCAGTTTGTGATACTTTATCATGGCAGCCCCAGAAAACGAATATACCAAGATTTCTCTTTCATATGATTCTACCTCTGTACCAAGAGTTAGGTGGTAGGAAGTTACTCTTTAAAATTGTAACAGATGCTGGTTTTAATCCTGGAAAAGAATAATGAGTTTACAGAGTTCTGTTATGGTCAGAGATGCTCCAAACATATCTATATTCAGGGATGACATAATTTGACTTTCACTGGACTGGAGCCCAGGTGCACTCAGGGCTGTCTGTGTACTGAGCATCTAACTCATATCCACACCCGGGAGTGAACTCCAGTCATGGAAAGTCATTTGGTAGAAATTTGAGTAACCAAGGAAAGAAATGATTGATCAGACCACTTCTGTAGTAAGCATCAGAAAAACAAATATGACAAAAAAAGGATTTGAACTAAAAAAAAAAAGGAAGAAAACGTCGAAGCACATCAGCCTACCTGCATCGGGTCCTGTGAGAGCCTTGTCCGCTTAGAACAAGCCTTTCACTTGTTCTGTTTCGGTATCAAGATCTATGTCATAAAAGCAGGGCCGAGTGGGCAGTCCCGGCATGGTGCTCATCTGGGGGAGAAAACCAAGCGTTAAAAGATCAGCAAGCGCTGTCAAGTGGCCACACTGAACCCTGCACCTCTGAGGACACGAATTCACCCTATCATTCAACACCGCCTCACAGAACGTCAGGTTTTATATGCATATATCTCTTTAAATTTGGCATCTGCTATTTCAAATTTTGTTTAAGGAAATGAAATAGAAAAGGTAAATGTCAACTTCCTGAAAATTGAGACTATTTACCTTCCCTGTGGCCCCACAACGCACCCGAACTACAAAGCAGTGATCTTCCAAAGCTTTTCTTCTCAATGAAATCTTCATCAAACCCCAACAAAGACAAGCCCACCAGGTTGAAGGGGGCAGCAGGTATGGGCAGGGTGAATAATGGCCTCCTTCTCACCCGCAAGACACAGTTTTGTAAAACCTACAGCTCCTGGTGCACAGCTGGAAAACTCCTGTTCAGGTGCCAGCCATCAGCCCGGTCTCTGTCAGTAACAGTAACTGATAGGGACTTGAGAACGTGCTTTGTGATGGGTGCTGTGCTAGGTGCTTCCCTCATTGTATTCTCTCTGTGATGCACGAGGTAGGAACTTTTATTATTTCTATTTTATAAGAGAAGAAACTGAGGTTTGGAGAGGCAAAGTCACTTGTCCCAGGTCACACCAGTAATAAATTGCAAAACCAGACATTTTGACCTTAGGCCTATAATCTCAAATTACTCATTTCACCACGACCACACCGCCACAGCCACCACCACTACCGCTTTTGTGACACTCAATGGACAGTCTAAGGATTTTACAGAAATAATCTCATTGAGTTTCCCAGTGCCCTAATGAGGTAGGTACTAATTTTAGCCTTACTTTACAGATGAGGACAGAGGACATTGAGGCATGAAGGTAGGAGCTCTAGGACACACGGCTAGTTAGTGGCGGGGACGGGATGAAAGCTGGTTCTTCACTGCTTTGCCGCGTGTAGATGAAAGATCTTCAAAGCGCACACTCTGCTCTCCTGTATCAGAAGCCCCTTGTGTGCTGCGGCTTCTGATGCTGGTGCCCCTGACTGATCCCCAGGCCCTCAAACACTGCTCCAGCGGCTAGATTCTGGGGCCCCTGGACGAACCATTCCTTTTCCATTTCAGCACTTCCTACTGTGCTTTAATAGTGAGTGTTTCATACAAACGATGCCCATGGAGCAATGCTGCAGCCGTCGTCTGGAGGAGATACTTGGGTTCTGCTGTGCCTGCTCTCCCAAGGGCTAAGGCCACGGCATGTAGAACCTCCACCTGGCTGAGAATGCCTTGCATGAGATGAAGCTGTGATGTACTTGCACCTGATGACAACCAGGGTTTGCCTGCTTCTTTCCCCATGGCAAAAAGTTCTCAGGGAAGCCGGGTGCAGTGGCTCACGCCTGTAATCCCAGCACTATGGGAGGCCGAGGTGGGTGTATCATGAGGTCAAGAGATCGAGACCATCCTGGCCAACATGATGAAACCCCGTCTCTAATAAAAATACAAAAACTAGCTGGGCGTGGTGGTGGGCACCTGGAATCCCAGCTGCTCAGCAGGCTGAGGCAGGAGAATTACTTGAACCTGGGAGGTGAAGGCTGCAGTGAGCCAAGGTCACGCCACTGCACTCTGGACTGGTGAAAGAGCGAGACTCTGTCTCAAAAAAAAAAAAAATTTCTCAGGAAAAAGGGACCTCCCTAAGGCCTGGAGAATAGAACTCAATTCTCACACTCCACTGCCTTCCCCTCTTCACCAGCCTCTCCTCCCCGCATGGTGTTTAGAGACTCCTGTTACTCAAATGGGGCCTGTGCGCAGGCATTACCTGAGAGCCTGTTAGACACTCAAGACTTTCGGAGCCCACCCCAGACCTGCTGCATTTGACTCTGCAACTGTAGCAAGTCCCCAGGGGGTTCTGATGCGAACTGCACAATGTAGCCTCAGCGTCCGGTGGCTCTAGCTGCCCTTCCTCACTTCACTGCCCAGCCCTTCAGCACAGGGAAAAGGAGACTGGGGTGGGGAGAGGGAGAGGAGGAATGGTAAGGGGGCAGGGGAGAGCAAAGCCTGTTTAATCCCTGCAGCTGCAGCAGGTGGGGAGCAAATCTGTGCACCTGCAGGCCTCATCAACATCCCCTTCCCCGCCCGCCTGGGCCCACTGAGAATGGGAGGGGGAAGGCTGGGGAAATGCATAAAACATTGTGATGGATGATGGCTGGCTCCTGTCTTGCTAATTGCACAGGACTGCACTCCAGGTATACAATGGGCTAAAAAACCTTCCGCAGCTGCCTGGAATACAGCTGCCATTCATAACACACCTATGGGAAAATCCATTCTGGGTTCCAAACAATGAACTACAACCACACTTTTGGCACAAGACCTGCTTGTAGGTGGAGACTTGCTGTATTTTAGAACTTTAGGTATGAAGAAGGCTCCCACAGCCTCTGAAGTTAAGGTTCCCAGAAGGAGGGTAATGTTTTTCTCCGGTGACTACAGTGGCTGCCTATAATGGAGGACACTCCAGAAAGGAAACCACATTTACTGTTCTACTGCTGGAAACATCAAGCACAAGGGTCATTGGTGGATACATATTTTTTCCCAGTCTTCTAGGTTATAATCATGTAATTTTCGTGCCTAACTGCATTTTGAGATGGCATTTGAAGGCACCTTATGGCATTAAGAAGGCTTTTTTTCTTTTTTGAGGCAGAGTATCACTATCACCCAGGCTGCAGTGCAGTGGCATGACCTCGGCTCACTGCAACCTCCGCCTCCCGGGTTCAAGTGGTTCTCCTACCTCAGCCTCTGGAGTAGCTGGAATTACAGGCGTGCACCAACATGCCTGGCTAATTTTTTGTATTTTCGGTAAAGACGGGATTTTATCATGTTAGCCAGGCTGGTCTCGAACTGCTGACCTCAAGTGATCCACCTGCCTCAGCCTCCCAAAGTGCTGGGATTACAGGTATGAGCCACTGCACCCGGCTATAGAAGATGCCTCTATAATCTGTGTGAATTGGGTTTTCTTGTTTGTAAAGATAGTGTGTGTAAATAAGCATGCAGTAAAGTATGTTAAACGCATAAAACATTGTGATGGATGATGACTGTTTCCTGTCTTGCTAATTGCATGGGACTGCACTTCAGGTATGTAACGGGCTAAGATAGTGCCCATTACATTTGGAAAAGAACAAGTATTTTATAGTTTAAGAGAAAGAAATGAATAATCATATTCAGCCACAGTGATGCTGTCCCACCCCTGAAATGAACTCTCTAGGTCAAAGGCATCTTCCTGGTAAGGATGTCACTGGACTCTATGGCGGCTGCTGCTTCTGAGACTGTAACAGGAGTCACACTAAGGGCAGAATTCAGTATAGATGAGGCAGTGTAAATTTAAATCTCTACTCAAGGTAACAAACCCAAGAAGAACCCTGAAGGTAGTGTATTTGGGCCCATTTGACCAAAGCTACCAATGGAAGATTCTACGGCACATAACACACTTTACTGCATGCTTGTTTATATGCACTATCTGTACAAGCAAGAAAACCCAATTCTCCACCTTTAACTTTCAGCTGATGAAAGACCAAGGCGATGAAGGATTTGTGCGGTTCCTGGAGTTGTATTTGCTGGCTGCAGTGGATCAGAACATGAATCTTCGAGTCACTCTGATTCTGTCACAATACTAGGATCTAAAACTGACCAGGCTGGGTGCAGTGGCTCATGCCTGTAATCCCAGCATTTTGTGAGGCTGAGGCGGGCATATCACTTGAGGTCAGGAGTTCGAGACCAGCCTGGCCAACATGTCGAAACACTGTCTCTACAAAACACACACACACAAATTAGCTGGGCATGGTAATGAGCGCCTGTAGTCCTAGCTACTTGGGAGGCTGAGGCAGGAGAATCATTTGAACACAGGAGGCGGAGATTGTGGTGAGCCGAGATGGCATCACTGCACTCCAGCCTGGGCGACAGAGCGAGAGAGTCTGTCTTAAAAAACAAACAAACAAACAAACAAACTGGCCAAAATATTAAATGCCAGGAAGTGTGAAATGTCTTTCCTCTGTTTTCAACTTTTCTTTCTTTCAAATTGGAGAAAAATGAGTTCAGTCAGAAGACTCCCATAACCCCTTGCAGTGATGCAATCATCTCTTTCCAAAAGTGCAGCTACTTGAGATAAGCGACAACAGACGAGAAACCACAGAGTCTGCAGACCCAAGAGACTCCCTGACCTGTGGAGACACAGCCATCTCCAATAAAACTTCTCCTGTCGAGCAAGCATAATATGGAATTATGTTAGCAAGACCTTATGCATTCCCACAAATTTTCTCCCAGTAAAAAAACTGTTATCAAAGGATTGTCACCCCCAGACAAGCGTCAATACAGCACTGCAGGAACAAGGAGTGCAGACAGCCCTTGGGAGTTGACCTCTGGCCACACGCCTGGGGTCAGTGGAGATCTATGTTGACTTTATCTGTGTGCCCTTTTAAGGAGGCCTCCTGCTTCAAATAACTAAAGAGCCACTAAGTTGTACTTACTTGTAATGCTGCATTAATGGATTCTTCTACAAAGGCTGAAATACATGGGCTTTTGCCCTTCATGACCCTAATTTTAACTACAATGAATCTTCTGAAACTTTACTGATTTCGGGTTAACTCCATTTTGGAGAAAGAATGAGTTCTATCAGTAGCCTCTATGAGCATTAATTAAAAACCAGTACAGAGAGAATAGTCACATATTTAAAAGCAGTCATTCAGAAATAAAAGAATATCCTTGGCATAAGTTGAAAAATTATTAAAGATTCTGTTTCATAAAGTGATAGAATCACAATTTCTAACCACAATTTTTTTTCTTTTTTTTTAAAGATGGGGTTTCACCATGATGGCCAGGCTGATCTTGAACTCCTGACCTCAGGTGATCTACCCACCTCGGCCTCCCAAAGTGCTAGGGTTACAGGCGTGAGCCACCGTGCCCGGCCTCTAACCGTAATTTTCTTAACCAAAATATCATTGTACTTAGTTTTGTTTTGTTTCTGAAATAATTTATTTTCTGATTTCTCCTGAAATCTACCTTTTCTAACAACAACAAAAAATCATCTAATTTTATTTTGGTTCAGAAAAAAAGCAGTATTTTTACACATAATCTGTTTTGTTCCTACAGTCCCTGATCTGAAGCAGAAGACATTTCTTCTACACATTTCCTTCCTCCTCTAACGAATGGCTGATATACATCATGTTGTTTCAAAAATTTAAAAATAACTGAAAAGATTTCCTCGTTAGCTACATCACAATTTTATTTACTTATTTATTTTTGAGACAGCCTCTGGCTCTGTTGCCCAGACTGGAGTGCAGCAGCAGGATCTCAGCTGACTGCAGCTTCCATCTCCTGGGTTCAAGCAAGTCTCCTGGCCATTATATCAAATGGCCATATTGATAATGATACAAACGCAACTCTAAGATGATGCATGAGGATAAACGGCCCAGTATCAATTCAAGTGACTGAGGGGAAGGGAGGGAGGGAGGGAGGGAGAGGGAGGGAGAGAGAGAGAGAAAGAGAGAGAGGGAGAGATACTATATAATCAAAATAGATCTTGCTGTTACAGTTGGGATTTCTATTTGCTTGACTGAGAAGAGATGGAATGGCCTGGGATTTCTTTGGGGTAGTTGGAAACCTGCACAACTGTGACTGCATTCCTGGTCTGCAGGGATACCCTGTCTGGGGCTTGATGGTGTGTGCTCTTATACTTCTCTCTCGTGGTGGCTGATCAACATTATGGCATGGACTCTCTTGAGGGCCTGTTACTGTACAAAAGGACTGAAACAGTGAAGTTCACTCAACTCAGAAACCTTTGCTAAGAGCTTACTAGGAGGACACCCAGGTGACCAGGACCTGGTCCCTGTGTGTAGAGGGGCAGACCACATAAAGCAGACCCTTGGACACTCAGGTCAAAGTCATTATTTACTTTTCAGTTTTAAAAATAATGTGTTGTTTTTGGTTTGTTTGTTTTTGAGATGGAGTCTTGCTCTGTTGCCCAGGCTGGAGTGCAGTGGCATGATCTCAGCTCACTAC
>PVKP010035126.1:0-23491 GCA_004027715.1 Plecturocebus donacophilus | reverse complement strand
AATCTCTTCCTCTTTCTTTCTCTTTCATTCTTTTTTCTTTCTTTTGCTGTTTCTTTCTCCTTTTCTCTCTTTTTCTAAAATCTCTTCCTCTTTTTCTTTTTTCTTTCTTTTGCTGTTTCTTTCTCCTTTTCTCTCTTTTTCTAAAATCTCTTCCTCTTTCTTTCTCTCATTCTTTTTATTCTAAAAAAAAAAAGAAATAGAACAGGTATATTTAAAGTTACTAAAGTGACTGATAGAACAACAACAATAAAAAAAATCCATTAACTATCGAGTTAGGAACAAGAGATGGGGAATAGTGTTACTGAACTAATTAGGGATGAAGTAACAGAAAAAATAACAATAGGCCTACTTAATTATTTTTACAACTTGATTTTTTTTAACTTGTAAAGATTTTAATTACTAAAATATCTTCATACATTCAAATAAAAATCTTAAGTTCTTGAACATTACCTACCTCACTAGAGGTAAGACCTAGGAATCCCCAGTGGATTGTGCCATAGGATGTGACAAGCCATTGGTGAGATTCATCTAGGGGATGGGTATATTCAGATGGAACATGGATATCTTGGGAATGAAGCCTTGGGAGACAGGAGGCAGGAAGAGACCAGTTAAGAAAGCATATATGGCCAGGCATGGTGGCTAACGCCTGTAATCCTCAACACTTTGGGAAGCTGAGATAGGAAGATCTCCTGAGGTCGGGAGTTCAAGACCAGCCTGGTCAATATGATGAAACCCTGTCTCTAATAAATATACAAAAAATTAGCCAGGCATGAGGGCACACACCTGTAATCCTAGCTACTCAGGAGGCTGAGGCACGAGAATGATTTGAACCCAGGAGGCACAGGCTGCAGTGAGCCAAGATCATGCCACTGCACTCCAGCCTGGGCAACAGAGTCTCACACACAAAAAAAGTATATAGTGGCTAGGCCACAATAAATTAAAGCAGTAATAATAGAGAAAAAGGGGAGATGAGGAGATTTAAGAAGTGGATGGACTTTCAAGTTTTTGAGATTTGATTGTGGGATATTGAGGGAAAGGGGATCTTGGGCTTTCTCTTAGATTTCAAGCTATTGTTGATTATCACCAAGTAAGAATACAGTTGTAGGACGAACCGTTTAAATGAGGAAGGCAAGTAACAGATTGTGTTGTGGACAGTTTGAGTTTTTGGTACCCATGAAATTTCCTGGTAGAATTACACCAGCATTTGAATTTTATGCATGTGAATCTCAGAAAAGAAATGAAGCCATAGATTTGCAAGTCCTCAGCCTATATATAGTAGCTAAATTTTTTAATGGGAAGATCACCAAAATGAGTGTGTAGGTGAGAAATGAGCCCAAGATAACTTCCTCCATTTAAGAAATGGATAGAGGAAGAACTCTATGAAGAGGCAATTTCACTTTTTTCAAAGACTTTAAAATTGTTTTTCCTCTAAAGATTCAATTTGCATATCAACAGGTTAAGTATGTACTTTTTAATGTTTCTGTCTGTAATTTAGTAAACTCATTAATGTTTACAGGGAAAATTCTCTTTTCCACTGAAATATACTATGTTAGATCTTGAACATTTTTCAGTAAACTTAACAGGTATCTGAAGCATCGTATTTATTAATTACCAGTTTTTTAAAATTTTTTTCATATATGCTCGCTAGAAAAATTTGGTAGGTGCTGGAAAGTAGGAAGATTCTGCTTTTTACTTTAACAAATGGAATTTTACATATTGTTCCTGGTGAAAAACATTGGTTATATATTCTGATGAATAGGTAGATGTCTCGTTACTTATTTATACATTTACGTACAGTTAGACACTCAGGTTATTTTGAGATAAATATGCTGTATCTTTGTGCATTTTTTAATATTTAAGATTCATCTTTAAATTCCCAAAAATTGTAATTCAAATAATTTACAATTCAGAAATTGGATTATGTGTTCCAAAGATTATTCTAACTTGTCACTACTCTAAATATTACTGTTGTTTCACATTACAAACTTTCTTGCAGGGCTGGAGAAAATTGAACAACTTCAAAATCATGAAAATGAAGACATCTACAAATTGGCCTATGAGATCATCGATCAGTTCTTCTCTTCAGATGATGTATTTAATAATTTTGTAGTTTTCTTAGTTTTATATATAAACATAGATCTGGATGAAGTAATATGTATAATAAGCTAGGGGCTTACTAAATACATGTATGTATTTTTGGGGAATGGATTTAAATAGATGTTTGACAGTAATGTCACCTGCTTTGGAAACATAAATATTTCAATATTTTAAGATCCCTTCAGGGTATGTTAGCTCTACTGGCAAGAAGATAAGGACTTTTTTGACCAAACTAGATGAATCAGACTTTATTTTCACTTGGTATCTTTATAATTCTCATTTTTTAAAATTGTTAATAGCATACCATATTTATAAACAAAACAGTGATACTAGTATATCCTATAATAAGTTTTTTTATGACCATAGTTAATCCACACTTGAATGGGTTGTCACTGTTATTTTTATTTCGTGACCAAAAACAAATGTGAAAATAAGATGGAAATAAAAAGATAAGGCACTATATAATGTAAGGTATAGTATACAAAAATATCTTCAGATTGTTAGTAATACTAGTAAAAATTAAAGTATTAACTTATTTTTAGTATTTCCTCTTTGGAAAAGTAAATGTAAAATTAAAGCAATTGCTCTTTAGAAAATTGTATAGAGGTTCAATGCAGCCACCAGAGGATTTCTTGAGTGATTTCTCAACTTTTCAAATAAGTCTTTTACTACATGCCTTTCCACATTATCGAAAAGAATGGAATGTTATTAAACATTTGTTAAGCATGTATAGTTTGAACATTAACAAAGACAATACTAGAAAAGAAAATTTTAGACTATTATAGTTGTCTAAGCTTAGTCCTGTTTAGAATATAATGCCAGTTAAATACACCAGAAACAAAATTCAGAAAAGGCTTTTTTTTTTTTTTTAAGATAGAGCCCAGCCCAGAGTGCAGTGGCACAGTCACAGCTCACTGCAACCTTCCCCTCCTGGGCTCAGGTGATCCTCCCACCTCAGCCTCCAAATAGCTAGGATTATAAGTGCATGCCACTATGCCTGGATAATTTGTTAAGTCTTTTGTATAGACAAGGTCTCTGTATGTTGCCCTGGGTGATCTTGAACTCCTGGAATCAAACGATCCTCCCATCTTGGCCTTCCAAGGTGCTGGGATTACAGGCATAAGCCACCACGCCCAGCCTGGCATATTCTTTTAAGGGTAACTTTGATCATATGTCTTAAAGTTGGATTTTTGAAAATCATAATTTGCAATTTGGTGACTAATTGTAATCACCTTATAATTTCTAATACCTCAACATGTAGTTTTTGTTCTTAAGATTGTGAAAAGAATAATTCAGATGATATACATGTTTATAGGAAGTACACTACAGGTTTATAATATTGTGGAATTTCAAAAAGGAAACTTCAGATATAAAGCATATAGAATAATATATATAATAGCTATTATTAGCAGAACTGTTATAGGTTGAGTATCCCTTAATCTGAAAAGCATGGGACCATAAGAGTTTTGGATTTTGTTCTTTTTTTTTTTTTTAATTTTAGAATATTTGAATTATTTGTACCACTTGGGCATCTGAAATTCAAAATGTTCCAGTGAACCTTTCCTTTGAGCATTATATTGGCACCCAAAAAGTTTCAGATTTTGAAATATTTTTGGTTTTGGACTCTCAGATTAGGGATACTCTATCTGTATTTTACTATTTAAAGCCCAAATACCATTTGTCTCCAATTGCTATTGAAAGATATACCAAAGATTCACTTACTTTCCAAGAGTGGTGGCATTAATTTTTTTAAATGTGATTGACTTTATATACTTGCCCGAGTTTTTTTGTTTTTTGTTTTTTGTTTGAGACGGAGTTTTGCTCTGTCACCTAGACTGCAGTGCAGTGGTACAGTCTCTACTCATTGCAACCTCTGCCTCCCAGGTTCAAGCACTTCTCCTGCCTCAGTCTCCCAAGTAGCTGGGATTATAGGCACACACTACCACACCCAGCTAATTTTTGTATTTTAAGTAGAGACGGGGTTTTGCCACGTTGGCCAGGCTGGTCTTCAACTCCTGACCTCAGGTGATCCACCCGCCTTGGTCTCCCAAAGTGCTGGGATTACAGGTATGAGCCACCATGCCCGGCCGTATTTGACCAGGATTAAAGGAAACTGTAATGAGTACCAAATTGTGTGTCCTCTGTTTGAGACTTAGGGCCATCATTACTGTTCCCTCATTCTGTTGGAAAATGTCCGTCTTACATATACTCTTGTTTGTTCTCATTTTGGCATCCCTTAAGAAAAGGCCTTGGGCTGGGCACAGGGGCTCACACCTATAATCTCAACACTGTGGGAGGCCAAGGCAGGCAAATTGCTTGAGCTTAGGAGTTTTGAGACCAGCCTGGGTAATATGGTGAAACCTCATCTCTACAAAAAAATACAAAAATTAGCCAGGTATGTTGGAACACACCTGTAGTCTCAGCTACTCGGGAGGCTGAGGTGGGAGGATCACTTGAGCTCAAGAGGTTGAGGCTGCGATGAGCCATGTTTGTGCCACTGACCTCCAGCCTGGGCAACAGAGTGAGATGCCATCTCAAAAAAGAAAGAAAAAAACCTTTTATTTAGTGTTTCAACTTTCTAAAGGATTTTATTAAGTGTTTATTAACCCTTTTATTAAGTGTTTCAACTTTCTAAAGTGTTGGCACTCATCATCTCTCCAGACTTTTTTTTAAGGGTAATGAGATTAGTACTATAATACTGTTTATACATATTTTAAAACTAATTATCACATTCTTTTTCTTTTTTCACCTAGATTGATGAAGACCCTAGCCTTGTTCCAGAGGCAATTCAAGGCGGAACATTTGGTTTCAATTCATCTGCCAATGTACCAACAGAAGGGTTCCAGTTTTAGAAAGATGTTGTGGAAGTTAGGTACAATGCAGCACTGAGATATATATATATATATATCTTGTCTATATATATATATATACATATATATAAAAAAGGTTTGATCCATCAAGCTTGGCTCATGGGATCTGCTGCTGCATTAAATCGGGAAAGAAAATGTGAAGATTTCATTTGGAATCACAGAAAATGCCCAAATGAGGTCAAGATGGCGAGTGGGTGCGAGTGAGAATGAGTGGCAAAATGTAATGAAAACTTTACATGAATGCTTATTTAGGTTGTTCAAAGTAAAAAGGGCTACAGGTCACAGATCGTCAGTGCCTGAGAAAGAACATTGACTTACTCTATATCAATTGAGGAGAAAGTGCAGTACTGTCATCTTCAAGCCTTGTAAGCATAAAAGAGAATAGGCTGCCCATATAAGTCAAAGGAAAATGAGCCCAGGCCTTGCTATGAAGCAGTGTGTGAATGGACAGTATTGAATGAATGTCTGGCTCAGTGATGGAGAGCCAGGTTCATCTTTGAAATCTAGGGCTCTTCACTCATGAAGCAGACTCCTAGTCCTGGAGTGACTGTGTACGAGAGTGTGGTTGTGGTGCTGTATGTGAACGCATGCAAGCTTGATTCACCTTCAGGGGGCTGATAACAAACCTAGTAAATCATCAGAATAATGAGATCATAAGTGTTAATGTACACTGGACATGAAAACAAAGACTGGTTTAGCAGCAGACATTAGTTTACTCTGCAGCCTGTGTTTTCTATTTCCTCCTTTCCCACCTCCTTCCCCCTACCCCACTCCTTTTTTTTTAAGTTTTTATTTACTTTACCTAGTATACCTTTTTTTTAGTTGCTTCTCAAGTCAGAAAACTTTTCAGGAAGGTTTCCCTGTGCATTTGCACCAGATGAATGTTTGATGCTATGAAAAGCTTTCCATATCATCAAAACTAATTTGTGTAGATTTTTGCATGAAAAAAATCATAAATTTCCCTCAAAATAGACTGTGTTGCAGTACACAAGTTGCCATAATAGTATAAAACAGTAAAATGTGCTTAAAAGGCCATCCTTTTCATTTTCAGAGATAACATAAAGATCTTTGCATGAGGTAAATCTACAGCATAGAGTTCATTTTTAGATTTTGTTGAGTCCTGTAAAGAAGAAGAAGACAAAAGTTTCAGTTGTGGTAGAATACCGTGCTGTGTTTAAATGTTACTTGTTTTCAAACTTTGTTTTCTATGAAAATGATATGGAAACTTCTAAAATGGAATTTGGTGCATATGTACTGCTGAATAAAGACCGATGAAGAGGTTTGAGTAGATGTACAAATCAAGTAATGGTTTGAACACCTTTAATAATATGCCTAATCTGTTCAATTGTTTTAGAATCTTTTTATCTTAGATGTAGGCAGCCATGAACAATCTATTTTGAGCCACTTTAGGGAGAAAACTTTGTATTTTTAAAACTTGCATAAAAGTTATGCAAGTGGTTTTTATAAATTGGAATAATACCTCAGTTTTGAGGTTATGCACACTAAATTAAATGTGACATAAATTAATTTGTACAAAAAGAACTCTTTATAAGGTGGCTCATTGTAGGAAATCCTGTGCCTTCCCCTTTGAGCACAAGTGTTGCATGAACAACAGTTTGCTATAAGAAACATACCAGATTAGCCACCATTAGCATCTATATCTACTTTGTGTTTAAAAATCAACTGGTAATTCTGAAACACTGTAGAATGGATAAAAATTATTTTGTGATCATAACTCTTTGTTGAACTAGAGTATTTTTGCAGCATTCCTTGTCATCAGAAACATGGTTAAAGTTTAAAACTAGAAGCAGCAGAAAACTAGCTTGTAAAATTTATCCAAGTAGAGTGCAGGCTAGGCTGTCTTGGGGAAATAAACATTAAAACTTAAAGCAATGTTTTACATGGGGTGTGTGTGTGTGGTGTGTGGATTTTTTTTGTTGTTGTTGTTGTTAGAGTGTAATTCAGTGGCTTACATTAGCTTCTTGTCTTTTTACCTAGAACCAGCATAACAAGAAATCGCTTCAGTTCTGTCATTTCAGTATGGACATATTAATATTTTAGCCCACTGAATTTGTCCAGTTGACACCATCGTGCTTCTGTTTTCTCCCTATCCAAACCAAGGCTTTAACTTTCCTTCATTCTCCCAGTAAAATAGACTGAGAAAACTTGAACTGTATTTTGAGTATTGCTGTATCTTCAACACAGAGCTCCAAATGCTGGATTGCATACAAAGCACAGGTTTCACAGAAGGTTTCAGTAATTGGAAGGTGAACATAGCAGTATTTCACATAATTTGTTTTTTAGTTAAAATATTGGATTCGAACTAAGCCAATGAGCTTGTATACAAATTTTATGTACAAATTATTGAATAGCAATATGGAAAATAGGTAAGGGTGATATTAATATCTCTGGGTATAAGGACTACCTTATAGTTTAAATATTTTATTTCCACCTATAGTCTCATATAGAACATTGATTTTTCTAATAGAAATTCTAGGAAGGGCTTTTCTGTCTCTGAAATTGTTTCAGTACAGTTCACAGTTCACGGTTACCTGATTTTAACCCTTTTTTTTTTTTTAATTCTCCAGTGATCTAGGAAATTGATTCATTTTTAACAGGCTTATTTCTGATGGGGATGACGGCATGGAATAATATGCCTAATAAGCTAAATGTTCTTGATGTTTCGTGTATTAAACTGTCTTTTTGAGATTGGAGACCACCTCAAGTGCTATAAAAATAAGAATATTATACTAGAGGTGTGTGAGATGCCCTAGTCTAAAATCTATCTTTAAAGATAATTTTCTTTGTAATTTTAAAAGACTTCAGTCATTGTGTCTTATGGTGAAAATAATATTGCTCTGGACCAAACCAGGAGCATTTCTATAATTAAAGCTATCAATCATGAAAAATGCATCTGGAAGAATTTAGGGGCGAGGGAATGAATCTTTTAGTTTAAGCTTACCTCAGCAGCACTTTATAGGTGAGGAGTTTTTTGTTTCTTTAAAGGTCTAACTGCATTGTAAAATGACTGGGTTTATTGTAACATTAATTTATGGGGCACCCTTTTTGGATTCTCCATTGCCTCAGTTTCTTCAAGGAGAAAGTTACAGAGATTAAGCTGTATTTTGGCTTTAGAGACTAATTGCTGCATAATTGTGGTATAATTACCATAAACTTAGTGTCTTAAAACACAACATACATTTCTTCAATTTCTGTTGGTCAAGAATCCAGTTATGGTCTTCTGCTCAGGGTCTCACAAAGCTGCAATAATGGTGTCAGCCAGAGCTGCAGTCTTATCTGAAGCTAGGGGGTCCTCTTCTATGCACATAGGGCAAAATCCATTGCCTAGCAACTGAAGAATTCGTGGCAACTTCTTCAAGGCCAGCAAGAGAATCTCTGGTCTCAGGGAAGGCCTTAATCACTCTTTTAAAGGTCTCACCTGATTACAGGCCACCTACCCACCCAGATGATTTCCCTTTTGATTAACCCAAAGCCAAACTGTTGAGGTTCCTTCATTACACCTGCAAAATCCCTTCACCTTTGCCCTGCATTGTAGTCCAGTCACAGGTGATATCCATCATATTCAAAGATCCTGATCACAGTCAAGGGAAGGGTTTATATGGAGTATGTATACCAGCTAATCTTGGGAGCCATCTTAAGAGTTCTGCCTCTGACAAGGAAATTATTTAGAACTGTAACAGTTGAGAAGTGATAACCTTATATAGTGCAAGCTTATTGGGGATCAAGGTTGCCTGAGAACTAATGAAAACTTTGGACTGGCTTCCCCCAAAAGTGCCTATACATGCAGTTTTTCCATACAGTTTAAGGGGATTCATAAGAGTCCATGAATTACAGTCTGCCCCAACCCTCCGGTTTAGATGATAGAGTTGTTTAGGTAATTTGCCCAAGCTCACACAGCTACTAAGTGCCAAATAAGGCCCACATCTCAATGGGCATACTGTGCACAGAGCTTCTAATTACTATTCTAAAAGTAATCTAAATTCATTTAAATTTGTGAAACAATGCAAAAAAATGTGAGTGAAGTTTTTTGGATCTTTTTTTATATACTAAGAAATGGGTAGGGTAACGTTAGAGAAGCTTGCCTAAGAGTTTTGAAATTAGTTGAGCTTTTTGAGTATTCAAAATTGAATCTTCCATTGTAGCTATTAAAAGTTAACTGTAAATAGGCCAACTTGAATCAAAAGAAAATACCAATTGTTAATTCCTTGGATTTGGTGGATTTACCATTTATGTGTAAAATTTCAAGATTTGTGGTTGACTGTTTTGAAGGCCAAGATACGTGAATATCTTATACTTTTTTAAACTCCTTGATTATTTTACTGATTGGAAAAATTCATTAAATGTCAGCCAATAGTTTAATATTAAGGGAGGAAAAAATTTTGCCTAGACATCTGATAAAATATTCCCAAATACTACTAGCAAATTGATACCTAACCAACTTGGCATTTTGAACACTTAAGCTTTCCCTAAACATTTTAATAAGCACATTAATAAAATGTTTTTATAATATGCATACAGTAATTTTTTAAAGTTGCTGCAAGATGCCTTCTGATCAATATGCACGTTGATGGTGTTAGTACAGTCTATTTTTTTTTTCCTTGAGACAGTCTTGCTCTGTGGCCCAGACTGGA
This sequence comes from Plecturocebus donacophilus, assembly GCA_004027715.1. Classification (NCBI taxonomy): domain Eukaryota; kingdom Metazoa; phylum Chordata; class Mammalia; order Primates; family Pitheciidae; genus Plecturocebus; species Plecturocebus donacophilus. Next base: position 13,872 of record PVKP010035126.1, on the reverse strand, counting down.
GTGCAGTGGTGCAACCTCGGCTCACTGCAACCTCTGCCTCAAGGGTTCAAGCAATTCTACTGCCTCAGCCTCCTGAGTAGCTGGGATTACAGGCACACGCTACCACACCTGGCTAATTTTTGTACTTTAAGTAGAAACAGGGTTTCACCATATTGGCCAGGCTTATCTCAAACTCCTGACCTCATGTGATCTGCCCACCTCAGCCTCCCAAAGTGCTGGGATTACAGGCGTGAGCCACTGCACCCAACCAGTCTTAATTCTTGAAGTTGGGGGGGGGAAAAAAACATGAACATGGTAAAACCTATATTCCAGTGTGATCAGAAGCAAATCTGGACTGTAATGTCAAATTGATAAAAACTAGGCACATGGGTCATGTATAAGAAAAGTAGATACAACATTTTTTCCCCTAAAGACTTAACCTAGAAGTTTGAATAATTTTAAATATTCCTTCTAAATCTAGGCCCTTTGGGTGACAGCAGTTTCACTCAGGATGTCCAAGTCAAGCTGTATTGTCAATAAAATTGACAGCTATCGTTCTGGGTGTAAGAGCAGCTGACTAAAGAAAAGTCAATGGTCCTACGGTCTTTGTGATCTACCTCCCACCAGAGGACTGTAGTACTCCCTTGACGTGTATATTTTCTGCCTGCCCCAATTTTTGCCTTCTCCACAAACTTTATACCTTTTGTGGCTCTAAATATGCTGCCTACTCCGGATTACTTCACCTTTCTAGACTATCAGTTCTTCCAGTTGTATTCTTTATAAAGAAATTTGTAATAATCTATTTCACTTACGTTTTTCTATTACACTTCAAACATGAATCCTACTTTCCCTGACTTACCTCTTATCTTCATAACTGATGGATTCCTAGACTATGTTGCTCTAATTTTACCCAAGATTTCTTCCAGCCTGTTTTTACTCTTACTTTGAAACAGCTGTTTAAAATGTCTCATAATCTGCTTAAATCTATATGCTTCTTGTGGTGCTCAATCCAGTACCTACCTTCCAGATAATTCCCTCATTGTCCTGTCCTCCATTCCTCTGATGTTTGAGCCCTGTGAGCCACCTTTCCCCATTCTTTGTACATAGTTACCACTTTACTCTTGTTGCCCAAGCTGGAGTGCAGTGGCACGATCTCAGCTCTCCAACCTCCACCTCCGGGGTTCAAGTGATTCTCCTGCCTCAGTCTCCTGAGTAGCTGGGACCACAGGCGCGCACCACCACGCCCAGCTAATTTTTGTATTTTTGGTAGAGATGGGGTTTCACCATGTTGCCCAGGATGGTCTCGAACTCCTGACCTCAGATGATACACGTGCCTCAGCCTCCCATAGTGCTGGGATTACAGGTGTGAGCCATGGCACCCGGCCACCATTTTACTGTTTTTAGGTACAGTAATGTCCAAACTCTTGGACTCAGCTAGAAGAGGGTATTTCCCTTTCCAAAAAAAAAAAAGACTCCATATTTTGATTCATGACTGTGGTGCGGGGAATCAAGGTAACCTTAGTCACTATGGTATTACCGTAATTCTTATCTGTTCAGGGTTGTCCTGTTCAGCTGCATAAAACATCATGTATTCTAGGAATTTTCTACCTCCATTTCTGTTTTTACTTGCCAATGTGCTGCTTTCATAAACGGGTATATTCTGCCACAAATCTAGTAAGCCCCCATTGCAGTTCACAATGTGTATCACTGGTAACAGTTCGCACTTCTGCCATCTCTGAATTATGTTCAGTTCAGTAGTCTTTAGCATAGTGGCAGTGCTAGTCATCCTAACTTTTTAATTAAGATTAAATTGTATATAGAACTCATACAGACAAACTAATTTTTAAAATCTTTTCCCTTTGAACCAGTTTAGATGATCTAGGATAGCTAAGTTACCTAAATGGTGACTTTGTTCCAGTCTGAGTCAGAATCAGAAGTACTAAAAGAATACTAAAAAGTTTCTTTCCCCATTATCTCTATCTCTGTATTGATTTTGCAATTCTCAGCTGCAGGCAGCAGATAGGAAGTGTTTGTTTGCATCCTGGCTTTCTCAACCGTACTTTATGTCCTTGAATATTCTAGATACTTGTCTGCTTCAAGAAGTCAGGAGTATATCCAGGACAACCTACCATCCTTGCCATCCCCATTAACCCTCATTTTTCAGTATGTGTTTTACATTTAATGATAATTTTTCAGTCCGTAGTATCTGTTCATTGCTCTATCACATCTGAGTTTCTCCATCTTTCTTTCCACTAGATTGTAAGCTCCTTAAGGGCAAGGTCGGCATATAAGCAAAGTTCTGTAAACACGCTGAAGGTACCACGAGTTCTATGGGCCCTCAATAAACGCTTGTGATAATGATGCAACTTCTCAGATGAACTCATTGTAGTGACTACCTCTAAAAGCCTTCAATCTGCAGTTTTTACATTTGCCTCATTGCATCTGAGTTTTAGAAAGCGTTCTGTAGAAAGGAAAGATACTTTATCACTTGTCAGATAAATGTCCATTTCCTTATTTACTTTTCCTCACTTTTGGTATTTTACCCAGTGTCTGGTCTGGATATCTGACATCCATAAGATATTGAAATGAATCTTCATGTGGTTTTCAAATACCAGTTTTATATACTATGAAGCAGAGGTAACCTAATATCATCTAACACTATTGATAATTTATTTTTTGGAAATACTGTATGGGTCACTTATTGAAATAAGTTTATTATAATAAGATATTTTACAAAGAAATTATCCAAACCACAATGTTAATTGATTGCTGTTTTGGTCAGTCAGCTATAGTAAGAAATTAGAATGCTTTGATTTATTTATGTATGTGAATTTATCCCTATGCTTCAGTTTCTTCATCTGAAAAATGGAAAATAGTAATAGTACCTACTTGTATGGCTTAAATGAGTTAATTCATGTAAAGCATACAAAATAATTATAGGTAGATAATAAACAGATTTATAGAAGCTAGAGGAAATTCCCTACCCTTTAAAGTTTGTTGCAAGTAAAGGCAGAAATGTTACTCATTTCTACCTTTGACAAATATCTGAGAACCCACATTGGGTGAGGCAGGAAACCAGGACTTGGGGATACCAAACCGATTAAATGTAGCAAGCGCTCTCAATTTAGTTTGCTGGGAGAGACATGGTCATAAATAGGCAAATAAAACAATGATAGATAAATGGTAAATGAAAGCATGATAAAAGCAATGTACATGATACATTAGGCAAACTCTACTGCTTTGGTACTGAATCATAGTATGTGATGGAGCACACACAAAATTTAGACTTGGTATCTCTAAATTCACTACCTTCAAATTTAAACTTTCTTCAACTATTTAGACATTAATTTTTTCAAGCCTATAACTCCTTGCTTCCCCCTCACTCTTAATAGATGACCTTTCCTATTTCAGTGGGGGGCAGTGGCAAAGAGAAACTATATGAAAGGAACTCCGTTAGCTCACTTCCAGCTTAGAAACACACGTAGATACCACTCTTCCACTCCTTACTGTTCCATTAGAGGAGCTTTCCTCATAACCAAGGTAGTCTTACTGTCTTGCATCCTATCTCTTGCTACTTAGGAATCACACCGTGAATTATGATTTTTCCCTTTTATAGTCAACTATGCCCCTTCAATGTGAGTGTACCCACTAACATTTAAACATGCTGAAATTTTTTGTGTTATCTTAAGAAAGCCCAACACCCAGCTACTACATCCTCCCCTTACAATCACAGCCAAAGTTCATGTAAGTTTGTTGCTCTCTCCAGTTGCTCAAATTCCATTCGCTTCTCAACTCATTCCAGTCTTTGTGATTTGGTCCCATCACTCCATAAAGCCCTTGAAAAATCACCAGCCTGTGTGCTACTAAATTAAATTAACAGTTTCTGTCTTTGTCTTGACTCACTAGGCACTTCACCACTCCCTTCTAGATTTTCACACCACCACGTTTTTCCTCCAATCATTGCCACCTCCCTATGCCCTCAGACCTCTGCCCAACCATTTTGTCTCCTTTCTAGGACATCTTTTACTCTGGTCATTAAATATTAGTTTTTCAAGCCTCAACCAAGTTTCTCTTCTCAAACTCCTTTTATTCTATGATGACCACACTTTAAAGATCATCTGTGACATACTACTGATCCCTAATTGAGTACCAGCTTTCTCTGAAATCTCCATATTGCCTCCTTGAAATGTTCACTTATCTGAAAGGCAACCACAACTCTCATCCAAGATTAAGTCTGTGTCTTTCTCTTCCACCCCTAAACATGATCCTCTTGCATTGTTTCCTGTCTCAATCAATGTCACCTGCCATAACCCTAAAGTTCTCCAAAATAGCTCTTGCATTCCTTCATTTATTTCCATTTTCACCTCCTTAGTCTGACCATCATTTCTTTTCTTGAATCATTTAAGTCTATTAAGATGGTCTCTCACAGCCACTTTGACCCCCTTTCTCTGATGTCTGCAATGAAGACAGCGTGATCTTTCTGAAATCAAATCTGAGTGTTCAGATCATTCTTACTGTTATCTTTTCACCTTTTTTTTAGAATAACCATCTATTTTTCTCTTGATTAAATTATTGGAAATTGCAAGTAAGTCCAAAATTAGAATAAGATAATCCCCCTCTCTGCATCACCCAGTTTCCACAATCATCAACACGTGGTCCAGTTTGTTTCATCACCAGCCCACTCACCGTTCTTGTCTCCCTAGGATTATTTTGAAGCAAATCCCAAACATTACGTATCTCTAAAAAAATGTTTAAGCATAACTACAGTACTATTATCAACCCTTTTAAAAATTGACGGTTCCTTATTACAAGTAACTTGTGTTCACATATCCTTGATTTAAGTAAAAATCATTAACATGGTTATGGTCTTTCATTTTCTGGCCCCTGCCTACTTGTCTAGCTACTTCTCATGCATACTACTCTTCTTTGTGTTTCAACTACACTGGCTTTTCAGCTCTTCCTCATTTAATACAGTTTCAGAATTTCATTCCTTTTCTTCAGAGCACATTGACGTTCACAACTAAAATTCTTACGTTACTAGATGATGGCAAGAACTATATAGCACATTGCTTGGAACATAGAGCACAAATATCTTTAGATGATTAAATAAACGGATTTATGGTGAGAAAGAGGATGGATGCTTAGCCCAGACTTAGGGGAGGTAGGACCTCCTGAGTGACTCAGGACTTAACAAAATGAAGTGGAGACAAGAGCATTCCTCTGTGGGCAATGTCAGGGAAGGGAAAAATGGAATCATTTTTAGTCTAAAAGTTCACAGCAGGTAATAATGGGAAGGTGGCAGCAACACATAATACGCTTTGTTTAGAAAGAGGGACTTAGGATTTTAAGTATGAGAGTATCATTGTCAAAATTGGACTCAAAGAAATCACTGTGATCTTTGTTGAAGATGGATTGTGCAAAGATTGTAAGAATAGAGGAAGATGGATTAGGAAGCATTTAGAGCAATTGGACGTGAGATAATGGTCCTGAATAGGGGCTGAAATAGTTGAAATAGAAAAGAGGGGATGACAAAAAAATATGTATAGAGGTGTGTCCATTTTCAATTTATTGTCCCACCCGCTCCAAATCCACTCTTCTTTGCCCGACTTTTTGACACTGGAGCGGAACTGTGTACATATTTTTCTTTTACCAGCTGGCACAGTGTTAAGTTTTGTCAAAAGAGAGCACTAGGGTGACACCACAGACTATTGTGGCAGGAAAACACTTCCAAGTTCCCGTTGTCCATTTTTACTATTCACCGTTGGAGCCCAGTTGTCCTCAGGTACCAGCTCCTACTGTGCTTTTAGGCCATGCTCTCTCAATGGCAGATGCTTCCACAGCAAGCCACTTCCACAGCAATGTATGTGTGTATGTGTCATATAGAAGAACTGAAAATGTTTTTACTGTAGGAATTTCATCCAAGGAATAAACTTTATTAAGAAATTGTTGTACAAGGAAGCTGATGCCTGTAATCCCAACAAAGCTAAGGCAGAGGGATCACTTGATTCCAGGAGTTTGAGACCAGCATGGGCAACATAGCAAGGAAAAAAAGTACCAGATTAAGAAGAAAACTTTAATACTGCAGGCAATCAATTTAATGTCAATATATAAACTCTCAAAACTCAGTTAAGAAAACAACCCAGCCTGTAATCCCAGCTACCTAGGAGGCTGAGGCAGAAGAATAACTTAAACCCAGGAGGCAGAGGTTGCAATGAGCCGAGATCATGCCATTGCACTCCAGCCTGGTCAACAAGAGCGAAACTCCATCTCAAAAAACAAAACAAGCTAATTTTAAGTGAGCAAAAATTTGCACAGATGCTTCCCAAAAGATATGTGGATGGTAAATAAACATATGAAGATGTTTAACATCATTAATCATGAGAGAAATGCAAATAAAAACTACAAGATATCATTACACACATATAAATTTTAAAAACTGACAAATACCAAGTGCTGACAAAGATACAAAGCAACTAGAACTCTCATACATTCCTGATGGGTGTGCAAAATGGTCCATTCTCTTTGGAAAACAGTTTTGCAGTTTCTTAAGTAAGCATGCACTTTACCCTACAACCAGCAATTCCACTTTCTAGGTATTTACTCAGGTGGAGTAGAAACTTCGTCTGCATGAAATCTGTATGTGAATGTTTATAGCTGCATTATTCATAATCTCAAACTGGAAATGACTCACTCAAAGTTCCTTTAGTTGGTGAATGAATAAACTGGTACATCTATGTAATGGATTACTTATCAATAAAAAACTGATGCATACAACATGGATAAATTTCAAGTGCATGACGCTAATGAAAGAACCCAAATTCAAAGACTTCATACTTTATGATTCCACTTATATGACAATCTAAAACAGGGAAAACTATAAGGATAGAACATTCCATCAGTGGTTACCATGTACTAGAAAGGGGAGAGATTGCCTATAAAGAGGCCCAAGGGGAATTTTGGGAGTGATGGACAAATCCTATATATTGATTGTGGTGGTGGTTACATATTCATTTTTCAAAATTCATAGAACTGTAAAAAAGGATATTTATGCGTGTGTGTGTGTGTGTGTGTGTGTGTGTGTGTGTGTGTGTGTGTGTGGAGAGAGAGAGGAGGTCTTATTCTGTCTCCCAAAGTGTTGGGATTACAAGCATTAGCCACCCTGCCTGGCTTAATTTTTTTTTTTTTTTTTTTAGACCAGGGTCTCACTTAGTCACCCAGGCTGGAGTTCAGTGATGTGATGATGGCTTATTGCAGCCACGACCTCCTGGACTCAAGTGATCCTCCTATCTCAGCCTCCCAAGTAGCTGGTGCTACAGATGTGTTCCTCCACACCCAGCTATTTCTTTAAATTTTTTGTAGAGACAGGGTCTTGCTATGTTTCCCAGGCTGGTCTCAAATTCCTGGGCTAAAGCAATCCTCCCAACTCAGGCTCCCAAAGTGCTGGGATTACAGGCATGAACCACCACACCCAGCTTAATTTTTTATATGCTACTGTTCAACACAAATGGAGATTTGAATCAAAAGTTATATAATTTTCTCAAATAAAAAGACATAAAATGTCAGTTATCCTAAGCTGATCTTTTAAAAGGAAAAAATATGAAGAAATATTCATGAATATTCTTAAAAAGGGGACTAGCTTTGTCAAATGTTAAATTCTTAATAATTAAAATAGCATAGAACAGGCTCATTAATAAATAGTTCACTAGAGCCAAATTTTTTAAAAATCCAGATTAGGGCCGGGTGTGGTGGCTCATGCCTGTAATCCCAGCACTTTGGGAGGCCGAGGCGGGTGGATCACGAGTTCAAGAGATCGAGACCATCCTGGCCAACATGGTGAAACCCCGTCTCTATTAAAAGTACAAAAAATTAGCCGGGCGTGGTGGTGCGTGCCTGTAGTCCCAGCTACTCGGGAGGCTGAGGCAAGAGAATTGCTTGAAACCAGAAAACGGAATTGCAGTGAGCTGGGATCGTGCCACTGCACTCCAGCCTGGCGGTAGAGCGAGACTCTGTCTCAAAAAAAAAAAAAAAAAAAAAAAAAAAATCCAGATTAGACTCAGTGTAGGAACATAACTTGTATTAAAGATAGCGTCTCAAATAACTGGGGCAACATGAATTATTCAATTTAATATTTAATGGAAAATGGAATAGACACCCAGAAAGAAAATTGGCTTTATACCTCACACATCCTAGCAGAAAAAAAAATCCAAATGAATAAAAGTAAAAGCAAACACTAAGGCTATAAAAGTACTAGTGGAAAGCCCTGCAAGAATATATACATTTTTTATAGAGATAGGGTTTCACCATATTACCCAAGCTGGTCTCAAACTCCTGAGCTCAAGAAATTCTCCCACCTTGGCCTCCCAAAGTGCTGGGATTACAGGCGTGAGTCACAATGCCTGGCCAATTTTAAAAGGCTCAGTAGATATTTTATATCAACAGAAAATTTAACAAAATATAAATGGCTCTGTTATGGGTTGAATTGTGTTCCCCTAAAATTCATCTGTGTAAGTCCTAGCCCCCAGTACCTCCGGATGTGACCTTATTTTGGAAATAGAGTCTTAAGAGAAGTAATCTAGTTAAAATGAAGTCAGTAAGGAGGGTCCTAATCCAATATGACTGGTCTCTTAAAGAAAGATGTAAAAAATAAATGTAAAAAAAAGAACATCTGGACACGCACAGTGGGGGAAGGCCACATGAATATGAAAGCAGTATTCAGAGTGATGGTTCTACAAGCCAAAGAATGCCAGCAACTACCAGCAACCTATTGGAAGATAGGGCAGAGGCATGGAACAGATCCTTCCTCACAGCCCTCAGAGGGAACAAACCCACAAGACACCTTGGTCTCAGACTTTCAGCCTCCAGACTGTGACAATGTATTTCTGTTATTTAAAGCCATACCCAGTTTGTGGTACTTTGCTATAGCAGCCCTAGCGAACTAATTTAGGCTCTTAAACATATGAAAATTTACTCAGCCTACCCTATAGTAAATAAAGTCCACATTAAAACTGTAAGAAAATGTTTTTGTTCTAATGAAATTGCTAAAGATCAAAAGAGTCTGGAAAACAGAATGTCATTGATATGAGACAACAGTACTCTCATATCTTGCTGTTTGGAGTGCAAATTGGTACAAACTCAGGAGAAGTAAATTTGATAAAATGTGTCAAAATTATAAATACATGTACTCTTCCTAAAATGTGTGAAGTGACATACAAATGTATTTATTGGTGTATCATTTGGAAAATGTAAAGACTGGAACTGGCTGGGCACAGTGGCTCATGCCTGTGATCTCAGCACTTTGGGAGGCCAAGGTGGTTGGATCACTTGAGGCCAGGAGTTCGAGACCAGCCTGGCCAACATGGCGAAACCCCATCTCTACTAAAAACACAAAAATTAGCCAGGCATGGTGGTGCGTGCCTATAACCCCAGCTACTGGGGAGGCTGAGGCATGAGAATAGCTTGAACCAGTGAGCCAAGATCATGCCACTGCACTACAGCCTGGTCAACAGAGCGAGACTCTGTCTCAGAAAAAAAAAAAGGACTGGAACTAATCATCATTAATGTGCTGGTTAAATCAATCAACATCAATATAGTGAACAATTTTACACTATTTTTAAAATAAGGAATATTTTTTATGCGTTGATACAGAAAAATCTCCAAAATATTATTAAAAGACTGAAAAAGCAAAATATGTAGTGATGTAGTATTTTAGCGTTTGTATTAAAATATATTTTTGTTTGTGCTTAAAACATCTCTGGAAGAATATACACAAAAATTATTAACATTGTATTCTCTTTGGAAAGCATGAGGTTGGAGGGAGACTTTTATCACATGCTGTTTTAAAAATACTGAATTTTGAACCACATGAATAATAAAAGTAAACACGTAACTTTTTACATAAATAAGAGTGCTTTTTGCTGCCACAAGGTGGCAGTGTTAACGTCTTTATAAAAGAAGAGTACTTTGAAAGTTGTCTCAAGACAGAAATTTTTGTATTGGGCCTATAATTTTCAAGGCTCTAACTGGGGATTGAAAATAGGTAAAATGTATTTTCATATAAGATAGTATATTTTAGGAGTCATGTAAATATGTTTTATTTCTATACTTTTGTGATCATAGTCTATTTTATTTTGGTTTTGCTTTAATTAAAGCACTACAGGCCCATGGTAAGAAAAAGATAATAGTAGAAAAGCATTTTTGGCCAGACATGGTGGCTCACATCTGTAATCCCAACACTTTGGGAGGAGGACCAGATTGATTATTCCAGGTAGCTCATGCTAGTTTTCTCTGCTGTTGGATTGTCAGTTTCTTTACCCAAGAGACGTCCCCTTAGACTGGGAAGACAGGGAATTCTGCATGCTTGGCCAGTACATGTTAACTGCAGACTTTGCTTTAAAGTATGTAGACCTGGTATCGAACTCCTGACCTTGTGATCCACCCGCCTCGGCCTCCCAAAGTGCTAGGATTACAGGTGTGAGCCACTGCCAAGATGGAGAAACCCCATTTCTACTAAAAATACAAAAATTAGCTGGGCTTGGTGACACACACCTGTAATCCCAGCTACTCGGGAGGCTGAGTCAGGAGTATTGCTTGAACCCAGGAGGTGGAGGTGGCAGTGAGCTGAGATCGTGCCATTGCACTGCAGCCTGGGCAACAGAGTGAGACTCCGTCTCAAAATATATAAATAAACGAATTAATTAATTAAATCAAGTGTGTGAACCTGATGCCGAGCATCAGACTGGAAGCCTCAATATGTCAGAATAAAGAGGAAGGAAGCCTCAGTTTCCTCTAACCAGATAATTTTCTTTTGGTAAGAGCACACTTGTTTCTTTTTCCTTTCGCTTTTTTGCCCTCGGGATAAACGTAGATTGTTTTACAGTAATGCACATGTGAGAAGGGAGGAGAGTTTAAGAGGACAGATGTTAACCTTCATTGTATTATGTTGAAACCCCTTTCTTTCTTTTTCTTTTTCTTTTTTTTTTGAGATGGAGACTTGCTCTGTCGCCCAGCCTGGAGTGCAGTGGTGCGATCTTGGCTCACTGCAACCTCTGTTTCCCAGGTTCAAGTGATTCTCTTGCCTCAACAGTGGCATGATCTTGGGTCACTGCAACCTCTGCCTCCCAGGTTCAAGCAATTCTCCTGCCTCAGCCTCTCAGGTAGCTGGGATGACAGGTACACGCCACCACCCCAAGGTAATTTTTGTACTTTAGTACAGGTGGGGTTTCATGATGTTGGTCAGGCTGATCTTGAACTCCTGACCTCATGACCTGCCCACCTTGGCCTCCCAAAGTGCTGGGATTATAGGTGTCAGCCCCTGTGCCCGGCTGGAGACCCCTTTCTTGTCTGTGCATAGCGGCCCACCCCTGGCCTAGAGCCTCCTCAGCTCTCCACCATTAAGCTAAGCTCTCACCTCCACTTTAGCCTCTTTCTTACTTAGGCTTGTGTTATGGGCTTCCTCCACTCTGATCAAGCCTTCCATATGCTCCCATCTTCTCATTTTCCTGAAATCATTTGATACCTCTCATCTAAGGGTTCAGCCCTCACTGGTAAGCGTTTATTCCTTTTTGTTCTTCTATGTAGTCATACTTATTTCATCAGGTTCTCCTGAGAGAATAGAGAAAACAAAATGTTTCATCACTGTACTGAAGTGGAATCCTCTGGAGATAACTCCTAGTTCTGCTTTTTTCTTCACTCAGATTTTTGTCCCTCAGATGTGTGTATTTGTGTTTATAACAGTTGTTGGTCTTCTGATGACAAAAGTAATATATATTCTTGTATAAAATTTGGAAATATGGAGAAATAAAAGAAGTCTGTAATCCACCAAACAAATAATTACTGTTAACATTACAGTATATTTTCAGCCTTTTCACTATGTATATGGTGTATTTTTAAAAACAAACGATATTATTTTATTATGTGCAATTTTGTATACTGCTCTTTTTACTAATATTGTGAACAATTTCCCAAGTCACAAAATGATCTTTTTCAACACGGTTTTTAAAGCTGCACAGTATTTCATTATCTGAATTGATCACAGTTTACTTGTTATTCTCCGGTTGGACATTTTGCTTGGTCTCAATTGTATTTGTTTCTTTGTTTTTGTTTGTTTGTTTTTGTTTTTGAGATAGAGTATTATTCTTGTTGCCAGGCTGGAGTGCAATGGCACAATCTCAGCTCACCGCAACCTCTGCCTCCCTGGTTCAAGCGATTCTCTGCCTCAGCCTCCTGCGTAGCTGGGATTATAGGCATGCATACCACGCCCAGCTAATTTTTGTATTTTTAGTAGAGATGGGGTTTCACCATCTTGGCCAGGCTGGTCTTGAACTCCTGACCTTGTTATCCACCTGCTTCGGCTTCCCAAAGTGCTGGGATTACAGGTGTAAGCCACTGCGCCCGGCCTAGTTTGTTATTATAGAACACTTCTATTATCCCTGAATTCTCTTGTATGCTTGTGATATCTGTCTTAATTGCAATTCAGAAATGGAGTTTGGGCTGGGCGCAGTGGCTCACACCTGTACTCCCAGTACATTGGGAGGCTGAGGCAGATGGGTCACTTGAGCCCAGAAGTTCAAGACCAGCCTGGGCAACACGGAGAAACCCTGTCTGTACAAAAAAACATAAAAAATTAGCCAGGCTTGGTGGCACATGCCTGAAATTCCAGTTACTTGGGAGGCTGAGGTAGGAGAATCACCTGAGCTGGGACAGTCAAGGCTGCAGCAAGCAGTGATTATGCCACTGCACTCCAGCCTGGATGACAGGAGTAAGAAAGGTGTCTCCATTTTAAAAACTGAAAAATATATATTTTAAAATATACTCGTTTAAGCTGCAAAGGAATTTATTGAAAGGAAAGTGTTTAGCTCACAAAATCCTGTGTGCACAGGTTCAGGTAAGAGCTTTCCTCTTCTTATCCATTAAAAAGAATATTCCATCTACTATCTGTCATCCCAAGCACTGGGAGAGATTCACTTTCAACACCTGAATGGAGCACACAGCATTTCTACTAGCTGTTCTGTTCTCATTCCCTACCAATCCTTCCCTTTCCTCATCCTTTCAGATCAGGCTTGTTCATAACATTTGTTGGATATGGGGCAAAAGTACAAATTTGGGTCAATGTTACTTGAATCTAAATATTTTAATCTTACAAATTGACCTAAAAACTTGAAAGAAAAGATGTGCACTATCTTCCTACCTTGACCAATATACTTCATAAATAACCTGGAAGGGGCGTCCTAATTTTTAATTATTGTTCTGTGCCTAAATGTAGTGGGGCAGAAAGAGCCAGCCCTTGGCCTCCGCCTCAGGCCCGTGGCCCACCTAGTTTCTTTTCTACTTTTAACACAGTCCTTCACCTGCTGTGGATGCCAGCTTAAGAGGTGGCAGCTTAGAAGTGAACTCATGGTGTTTGGCCAGAATTCTAGGTTCCCAGTACACAGAGTGAGGTCTGGAAGAGAGGGGATGCAGGCTCTGGTGGGCGTTTCCTCAGGGACGCCTCGCTCTGGTGTTGGACTGTGGCCAGAGCAGGGCCCTCTAAGAAGGGGTTCTGGGCAGAGCTATCCCCACTTCTTCCTGAAGCCTCCCTTGTCTCTTTTTTTTTTTTGTTTTTTGAAAGAAAGAAACAGAAACGGAGAAATAAAGAGCAAAAGAAAGAAAAAAGAATGAAAGAGAAAGAAAGAGGAAGAGAAAGAGGGAGAGAGAATGGGATTCTTGTTTTATTGCCCAGGCTAGAATGCAGTCTAAAAATGGGTATTAAATACCTCTTTTATGCCAATAATTGTGCTTAACAATGGAGACAGGAAGGAATAGGGGATGAAAATAACAAATAAGCAGCCAACCAATATTTTATTTAAACCTGTGAAATGCTATGCAATTGCTGAGGAGTGATTTACTTCCAATTAT